>JAKTQW010000205.1:0-92373 GCA_030579415.1 Pichia eremophila | reverse complement strand
TTATTAAATATAGAAAAACTCTTAGTTCATTATACAACCTATAACGAGAAGTTATAATCTTGTTATCTTATATTATATTACGTAATTCAGATATATCGGCCGAATCTACGTACAAATTCTTACAATTTTCATTTGTTTCGTGTTAGTTTAGTATATAGTAGAATATAAATATATTTATTTATTATACACAATTTTAAATAAATTTATTCACCTTTATAGTATGAAGGTTGATAGAAAGGCATCTTTGCAACTTCAGCATCTCTTAATTTACCTCTAATTTCAACTTTAACCTTTGTACCAGTTTTATTGTAAGGTTTATTAAGGAAAACTTGAGCAACATTACCACCACAACTTGGAGAAGGTGAACCTGAACAAACAACACCAATTTCCTTTGTTGGATCATCAAATGAAAAGATTTTATTACCATGTCTTGGAGAAGGACCTTTTGATACAATACCAACTCTTTTAAATTTAACTAATTTAGCATCATTAATTTGATTTAAAATTTTAGATGAACCATTAAAATTTGAAACTTCAGGATTATTTAAATCTCTTCTTGATTTTGATACTAACCAATTAAGAGATGCTTCAATTGGAGTTATATCTTCATTCAATTCATGACCATAAAGACACATACCTGCCTCTAATCTAAGAGAATCTCTTGCAGCTAAACCAATTGGTTTAACAATTTGATCATATTCTAATAAAGCATTAAAAAAATCTCTACCAATTTTATCATTTGGAATTGAAATTTCAAAACCATCTTCACCAGTATAACCACCTCTTGAAATATGGAATTTATCAGATGATGAGAAACCTTTTAAATCGATAAATCTTGAATTACCAAAATATAAATCATTTAAATTTGAATTTGTAAATTTTGATAAAATTTCTTGAGATTTTGGACCTTGAATAGCTAAGAGGGTACCTTCAAAATTTTCATGAATTATTTTATCATTATTTGGGAAATTTTTCAATTCATCTTTAATAAATTTAATATCTTTATCTCTACAACCAGCATTTGTAACAATATAATAAGAATCATTATCATGTTTTGTTATAATTGTATCATCAATTATACCACCATTATTATTTAATAAAACAGATAAATGATTTTGGAAAGGTTTTAAAGAATTTAAATCAGTTGGTACAATTTTTTGTAAGAAATTAGTTGTATTTGAACCACTTATTTTATGTTGTAACATATGAGAAACATCAAAGATACCACAATTAGATCTAGTCCAATTATGAGATTGAATATGAGATTGATCTTTATAAAGAACAGGCATTGAATAACCAGCAAAAGGTACCATTGTTGCACCTAATTTAACATGAATATCATATAGAGGAGTTTTTAAAAGATTTTCATTATTATTAGATTCAGTTGAATAAAATACTTTCTTTGATAGAAATTTAATTGAATTTTTAAATAATTGAGATTTATTATTATTGATTTTATTAGAAGATAATTTTAACATTGTGTATGGAGAATGTGAGATAAGATATAAGAAATGAAGATAAGTTAAATTAAATGATAGGAAAAGAAAGTAAAATAAAGGAAAAGAAAAATAGTATCAATAGTTATTAACATCATAAAAAGGATTTTCACTCTTACTTATAGACTTTAAGTTATTATCATCAATGTCCTTATATATATTATAATAATAATCTGTTGAATTAAGGAAATTGGAATTGGATAGATATATATCTCTCTAAGCTTCCCTAAGACCATTCATTGCTTTTACTTATGGTAATATATGACTTCTACCAATATGGACTTCTGCCAATATGACTTCTGTATTAGAGAAGTCACAGATGAAGAAAAAAAAATGATTACATAAACTTTAAATCTTTGATTTCTATCTCATAAATATCACATTTGTAGCCGTGCTCTTTCGTTTTTGTTTCCAATAACTATTGATTGAGTTATGAACGTTTTTAGTTTGAAATTTACATTTTTCAATAATTTTCCTGTAAGATGAATCTTAAAATGTGGTTTCAATGACAAAAAATGTGTCATGATTTTTATTGAAATTTTAAAAGTTATCATTTTTCAGATTACGTAATTAAATAGTTAAAATAATTATACGAAGAGATTAATAAATAGCACATTAACCGCAGGGGAGATGGTTTAATTATATATTATATTATATTATTATGTTATATTATATTACATTAGTAATTTAATATCCACAACTCTTTAATATGTCTCAATCAATTAATATTGGGACACCTATTACAATTAAAAGAGAGAGATCAAGTAAAGCTTGTATTTCTTGTCATAATAAAAAAATTAAATGTAATTTAGATAAAGTACCTTCAAATACAAAATGTCAAAATTGTCAATCTTCAAATTTAGAATGTCGTCTTTATGTTAGAAAGAAAAGAGCAAGCTCTAAAAATTCAAATTTAGATAAAAATATTAATTCTTTCCCAAATAATAAGAAAAGACATTTATCTGATAAAAGTTTTATTCCAAATACTACTACTAATAATAATACTAAAACTACTAATAATATTATTAACTCAGAAATAATTAATCATAGTCCTGATAATTTATCATCAAATAATCTTAATATCAATAATCATTATATAAATAATAATAACAATAATAATAACATTAACATTAACAATACAAATACATCACATAGTTCGCCTTTGAGTACATCTCATATACCGAATCGAAAACATAGTATACTTAATTCAAATTTTAGTTCACTTGATTCTCATACTGATGTTAAATCAACTTCATCTATACCAAAATTCCCAACTTCTTTTTTAAATCCTTCAAAACATGCTAAATATCCTCATTTAAGTGCAATACCTCTAGATCCAAATTTAATTTTAAAGGAAAATATGCATGATTTAATGGTGACAGAATTTGGTATAAATGGTGAATCAAATAATTTAATGAAACAAATTTTTAATAAAGCTTTAAATAAAATAACTGAAGATCATAAACGTTCTTATTCATTAGATTCCTTCGATTTACAAGTTTTGCAATCTTTTGGCTGCTTTTCAATACCAGATGAATTAACTTGTTGGAAATATATTGATAATTTCTTTGAATTTATTAATCCTCAATTGCCAATTATTGATAAAACTAATTTTTATCAAAATTATACAAATTTAAGAAATCCACCATCTCTATTATTATTATTCTCAATATTATATGTTGGTTCATGGCATGAATCAAATGATTCAACAAATCAAATTGAAAATTTAGAAATTTCTCAAATTTTATTTAAACGTGCAACTTTACTATACCAATATTCAATTGAAACTGAACCAATTGCATTAATTCAATCTTTACTTTGCTTTTCATTTAATAATGGGAATATGTCAAATCTAGCTAAAAATAGTTATTATTGGTGTCATGCAGCAATTAATGTTTGTTATCAATATGGTATTCATTTAAAACCTTCATCTGATTTAAATCAATATGAGAAAAAAATTAGGAAAAGATTATGGTGGATACTTTATTTTAAAGATAGATTAACTTGTTTTGGTTATTCAAGACCTTCAATTATAAATTTAAATCAATCTGATCATTCAATGATTAATTTATCTGATTTATCAGATACTGGTATGACACCTTTAGAATCTCTTTATTTAATTAATTTAGTTAAATTTGGTAAATTAATTGATAAAATTGGTTCAATTCAACAAGAAATTACTAAATTATATTTAGATGGTAAACCAACTTTAAATTTAATTAAAAAATGTGATTTAATTATGATTAAATATTTAAATAATATACCAAAAGAATTAAAATTCAAATTTAATGATAAATCAACTCATTCATTTCTTTCATTAATGACTTTATCTCAATATTATACTTTATTAATTGTTATTCATAAGGCAAATATTTTAAGACATTCAACTGATATTTACCCATCTTGGGCAATCTCATTTCAAGCTGTTCAAATTATTAAAATGATGGGTGATTGTTTAGTTGCTAAAAATTTAATTAATAAAGTTGCATTTGTATCTCATAATAGTTTAACAACTTCTGCATTAATTATGAGTTATCATCTAATTAATGAAGATCCTAAAATTTCTAAAATTGCAAAAGATTCATTTTTAAGAATTATGGGGATTTGGAGACAATCTTATAGGAAATTTCCAAGTTGTTATCCAATGTTATGTATATTTGCAACAATTTATGATTCTGAGGATTATTTAAAACAAATCGTTAAATCTGTTGTACCTAATAATAATAAATCTTTATCAGCTTCAAAGGGAAGGAATAAATCTAAATCAAAACATCATAATAATGAAAATGTTAAAATTAAGAATGAAAATAATATCAAAACAGAAAATGAAAATGAAACTGAAACTGAAATTGAAAACGAATATGAAAATGAAAATGAAAATGAAAATGAAAATGAAAATGAAAATACCACTAAAAATACCACTAATACCAATGATAATAAATACGAAAGTAATGCTAGTAATAATATTAATAATTCTTCAACAGATTCTGAAAATTCAACAAATGAAGAAAAATTAGAAGAAAAATTAGAAGAAAAGAAAAAACTTAATTTACCTGATTTATCTCTTTTAGCAACAGGTGAATTAGAAATGAAAAATTTACAATTTAATACAAATTTTACAAATTTTGAACATTTAGGTGTCGATTTTGATAAATTATTTACTGAAAGTGTTTTCACAAATGGTGATAATTTATTACCAAAATTAGATCTTGAATCAATTGGTAATCCAAAACCTATAAGTTTAGAAAATAATTCATTAAATAATATAAATAATACCAAAGAAAATGTTGATGGTAGCTTCCTTAAACCTCCAATTCTATCACAAGATAAAAGTAATTTAAATAATCCACAAAAAAATGATATAAATCAAAATAATATAACCTCAAATTCTTTATTACCTGATCATAATAATAACAACCTTAATGAATCATTTTTAGAATTTAAAGATTTAAATTTCTCAAATACACCAGATATTAATCTAGATAGTAATAATCCAATTGTACCTGATGCTAATATACCAATAAGTTTATGGATGATGAAAACTAATTGGCAACCAAAATTTAATCTTGAACAATCAGATTCATCATTTGATAATACCACACCAAGTGAAAATATGCTAAATTATGAACACAATAATAATGTGAATAATAATACTAATCCCAACCATCCAAACAAAACCACTAATTCAATTTGTACAGCTTCACCATATTTTAGTAATAATAATGATGAAAATGCTAATTATAAATTTAAAAAATTTAATGAAAATGATACAAGGACTGAAAATATTTTTTATGCAAATAGTTATCAAATAATGGGTGGTATACCAAAAAATGATTATAATATTTCAAATAATTTTACTGATCATGAATTTGATAATAATGATTATAATGTTAATATTGATAATTATCCACATGTTTATGCTTATAATGATTCAGGGTATCATAAACAATTTAATCAAGGTCAATCAATAATTACTTCTAACTCTAATTTTAGTTCAATTTCTAATTCATCTAATATTAAACAAAATTCTTTATCACCATATTATAATAGTGAAACAAGTGTTAAAGGTAGTTTATTTGAGGATAAAAATAATATTGAAACAAAAAAATTTAATAGTTATTATAATCAAACTAAAAATTTACATCATTTAGTTCATACAAATTATGCTAATATTCAAGGATTTACTCAAAATAATGTAAATAATATAAATAATATCCCAGTACAGGTTAATCAACAATGGATACCCTCAAGAAATGAACCTTACTATAATCCTAATACCAATAATAATAATGATATAAATACTAATAATACTACAGTAACTATTAATGATCCTAACAATCATCAAATTATGTACAACAATACTCCATCATATGATCCAAATCCTAACACAGAAACTAATCATATTGGAGACCCAACAATGTATAATTATGGAAACTAATCAACTAATTTTGTAACATTAGAAAAAATTTAATAATAAATTAATTTATAAAAAACAATAATAATAATTATAATATTTTGGAGTGTAATTGATCAAAAAAAATTACTTATTTCAATCTAATCTTTGAATCAAATGTATGCTTATTTAATAAATAAAATCCTAACCATAAAAATGCGGCTGCTGTGAAAGATGTGAAAACAACATCAGGGAAATATTTTAATCCTGCACCATCTGAAATACCATCACTATTTTTACCACCAAAATGTTCAGAAACATAACCCATAATTGATGGTATGATTGCTGCACCCGTACCTCCAAAACCTGCAATTAATGAAATACCATTCAATGAAAATCTTTTAGGTAATGTTTTCAAAGCAATTATAATTGTTGTACCAAATAATGGACCAACAAAAAAACCTGCAATACAAATACAAATAACTTGCTTTTTAACTGATGAATCAAATATCCAAAATCCTAAACATCCCAAAGAGACAATAAAACAATAAACAACTTGTGCATGAATTTCTTTATCTTTATAATAACGACCGGTGAAAAATCCCATAAAGAATCTACCTAATGTCATGAATAACCAATATGAAGATGTAATATATGAAGCATTTTGCTCTGAAACATTTTGAACTCTAAATAAATAATTATTTAACCAAACCCCAACACTCAATTCACTACCAACATATGTAAATAATGCAACTGAATAAAAAATAACATATTTATTAGAAATAGTCTCTATCATAACAGGTTCTGATTTTTCAATAAAATTTTCATTTGAATTATCATAATCATAATCATTAACATCTTCATTATCTTCTAAATTAGGACTTGAATGTGATGATGATGTTAAATATCTATATTTTGCAGCAGTTTCATTACCGAAAAATGCATATGCCATAATTAAATTAATACATGCAGTACCTAATAAAAATAAATAATATTGATTCCAAAACATACCTCTTTGAATTAATGAAATTGATAAAACTGGAGTAACTAAACAACCAAAACCATACATTGAATGCATTATACCCAATAATTCATTTGAATAATCTAATGAACCAACAAATGAATTTAAAACACAATCAATTGTACCAAATGACCAACCAATACAAATTGAACAAATTGGAAGTAAAATATATGGTGCTTTAATGAAAAATAGGAATGATGGAATTAAAACAAGAAAACATGATGAGCAATACATTATATGTAAACCAAATTTACCCATCAAATAATTATTAAACATACTTGCAGGTATATAACCACAAAATTGTGCAAAGAATAAATAAGAAATTTGAACTCTATCAATATTATATTCCTTTAAAATATATTCCATTAATGAACCAATAACTTGATCAGTTAATCCAACTAGGAATAATGATATCATAGCAGCTAACATTTGTAATTTCAATTTATTATTTTGGAAAATATTTCTATTCTCTAGCATGACAATTTCACCTTCAAATTCTATTTTTTTAACAAATGATGATGAAGATAAATTACTTTGTATATCAATATCACTCTCAATAGTAAATTCATCAAGTGATACAGTTCTTTTTGGTGAAACAGGTAAATAACTACCATTATTTGAATTACTTACACTCCCTGAAAAATTTGATTCAATATCTAATTTATTTGTGTTATCATCATTATTATTATCAATATAATGATTTAGATGATGTATATTATCAATATCATAGACTTCTCTCTCTGTATCCATCACCACTTGTGATTCACCGTCTCCTGAATGTCCCATCTTCTACACCTTTTCCAGAAGGCTCCAAAGAAAGAACGTTTTGCCTAATAATGTAGTAAAAGTGAAAAAAAAAAAAAAAATTCAGCGGGCGGATGCATAAAAACTAGGAGCCACTCTTATCGATCTGGTTTCTTATCAATTGTTTCAATTGCTTTATCTATGACTAATTATATCTTATTATTATGTCTTATAATGATCTATATAATATCTATATTCACACTACATACTCTATATCATACACATATAAATATCTCTAAACTATGGATGTAACACACGTATTGAGTATGATAATGAAATCTCTCTATAAAACTCCGAGAAAATCCGGGATCGCCAATAATCCAAAATAGTTACCAAATACGGGCATGAACATGTACATCTATTTCACACAACTTCTATTGCTGATTGTACACTTCTTATAGAACCCACTAAGAAATCAAATATACCAGTATATGATTGTTCCTTTAACATCTCTAAAACGTATAATTTCCTCTGTTCAATTTCCAATTCTGATGGGAGTGGGGTTTCCTTAGTGTAACTGTTGTTTAAAATATTAAATTTTTCATCTTTTAAATTTGACCAAAATTCAGATGGTAATGATAACTGTGTCGTATCTGGTAATGAATCTTTCCAAAAAAGATTACAGAGATCAATAATGTATGAATTATGCAATTTTTTGAAATTTTTCATTTTAGGATCTTCTAAGTGTTGATTACCGTATTTGGAATAATAACTTTTACAATGAAGGATATGTTGCATTAATGTGTCTAAGTTCTTCAAATTTTTGGTGGAATATGTATACAATACAAAATCAGGATTCGGTATCAGTGTCTCTATTTCAATTGATTCATATGGAATATCTTTCATTGCTGAATATATTGTTAAAAGCTCGTTAATAATTGTACAATTTTCTGATTTAAAGAATTTGAAAATAAGTTGAACTAATTTATTATAATCATAATATCTATTCTTCCACTTAGACACAAGGTAAACCAATCCGTTCATAATTGCCTTATTGTTATTTTCCATGGTATGTTTGACAATTGATGTCAAAAATTGTTCATATGTATCGTATTGAGGTTTCATAAATTGTATTAAATATGGTATATTCAAAATATTATATTTCATAGCATCAGATCCTGAAAATTCAACTATCATTGTAGATTTAAAAATATCCTCTATAATATCCCAAGATTGTGATTCTTCTGCATTGAATGTCTGAAATACTCCTATTCCTTTAAATATCCATGCAATATCATTAGTAATTGTTAATATATTATTATCTTCTGATAATTTCAATATACGCTTTAAATTATAAATTAATGATTCAATATTTCGTTGAATAGTTAAAACATGTAAGAGAGTAAAATAATATAATGAAATATTAGAATATTCAATATTAAATGGGAATTCTTCTATGACATTACTGTCATTAATATCATCAATATTTAAATTACTTAAAATCAACAGTGATTTAAAAGCATCATTAGGCCTTTTCATTGATAGGTAAAGTTCATTTTGAAAACATTCCTCTGAATATATTTGAGGTATTTGGAAATCTCCAAGTATATCATCATCCTCTATAAATTTCCTTTTTTTACCAGATTTATTATTGATTTTCAATGACATTCCATTTAAATTATTAACAATTGATATATATAGCTGTATATTTTTCTCAAATTCCAATTCTATTCCACCCTCTCTCATAGTTGTCAAGATATAAACATGTTTTGATTGTAATTTACCAAATGTATTACTAGGTATTTTAACATTTTCTAAAATCATTGTGTATTTTAAATATAACATATGAAAAAGATCTGATTTGGGGACATTTTTAAGATGTTCGGCAAAATATAATAATAAATGTAATGAAGTTTTTGGATTAAATTCATAAAATTCTAAAACAATACTGAGTTTCTTAAAATTAAAGAAATAATTTTTATTATAATAAGGATCCATTTCAAATGTTAAATTAAGAAGGTAAATTAAAAACAATCCCATATTATATCGCAAATAACCAATATGTAAAGTATCAAATATCATACTTAGTATTTGTAAATATCTTTTATCAAATTTAATATTTGCAAAATTTATAACTAAGAAATTTGCTAATTTTATTTGTAAATTTTGATGTAAATATTTTATCTTTAATTTTTTATTATAATAAGTTGGAATTTTGAGACAACATATAATCTTTAAAATTGTATCAAAATCAATTAATTCATTACAATATAGAATTGATATAAGTTTTGATTTATGATTGTTTTTAAGTATTGAATATGTATTAACAGTTTCATCTATAATTTTTTGTAATTGTAGTAATGTAAGTCCATATTCAATAGCCAATCCCTCTAATTCCTCAAAAAGATCATCAAAAAAGTCCAAATCATCGAAAATACGTTCTAATATAGTATCTACTCGTTGTATGTCGTAACCTTTGTACATATAGACGTTGTTGTTGATGAAGATTGCATTGTTGATGTTAATACTTTTTACCAGTTAAGGCTGTTGTGAAAATTTACATGTTGACGCGTGTGGTTCATGAATCGGATCTTTAGATAAAGTGTTTGTTCTTTAGAGAAGATATTATACTCTTTGAATGTAATACAATGATTAATGTAATTCATTAGATATTATTGTTATATACATGATATTTATTTTATAAACGGTAATTTTTATGTGATTTATCATTAATTTGATAATGATTTAGAATATTTAATAAATTGTGATTTAATATCATTTGCATTAATTTTACATAAATCATTCATTAAATCACTTGATCTATTAGTTATTATATTTTCAATTGTTTCTTCATTGGAGTAAAGTTTCTTTAATTCAATTATTTCATTATTTGCATTATTATAACGTTGTTCAATATTTTTATAAGCATATGGATCAATTCTTAAAATATTATTCTTTTCTTCAATTGACAGATTTGTAAATTCAATATAATCTTTTTCAACAGTTGGATCAATTGAAATTGAATCAACTTGATTTTTACAATATTGTATTATATGATTTCTCTTTTCCCATTCAGGATAAACCAATTTTTCTAAAAGTGAATTACAAGCTGATTTTGGAGAACTATTAATATCAGTATTAATTAATTTAAGTATTGATTCATGATTTTGTTCATTATGATTAAGCATAGTGTATATTGTTGATCTTAAATTATCATCTAATGAATTTCTTGAAATTTTTAAAAAAGTTTGTAAACTTTTAGAATCTTTTATACATATTGTTTTGGATAATTGAGGAATAGGTTGTAAATTATCTAATATATTAATATCCAAGGGATCATTCCCCCTATTAGAAGCGTACATGTTGTGAATAAGAAATGAAGATATATATACATGCAGATGGTCATTACTTAGGTAAAATTTATGTTGTAAGCGGTTCTGAGTAGAAAAAATTGGAAATTGAGGAATTTCTTCACTATAGGAGAATTACATGGTTTTTCATTAAAGAGTTTCTTTATTCTTTCTCATTTGTAAAAACAACTACACTGATATGAGTAATCAAGATAAGACAGTAGAGGAGTTACGTAAACTAGGTAATGAAAAGTTTAGAAATCAAAATTATGGAGGTGCATTAATGTGCTATACACAAGCTATTGATAAAGAACCAAATAATTTTGCATTATATTATA
This sequence comes from Pichia eremophila, assembly GCA_030579415.1. Classification (NCBI taxonomy): domain Eukaryota; kingdom Fungi; phylum Ascomycota; class Pichiomycetes; order Pichiales; family Pichiaceae; genus Pichia; species Pichia eremophila. Next base: position 81,031 of record JAKTQW010000205.1, on the reverse strand, counting down.
ATAGATCAATTACATTAGTTAAGATGAATGCAATGGATGAAGCAAAGGAAGATTTATTAATTAGTGTTAAATTAAATGATGAATATATCCCAAGTTTATGTCAATTAGCATTTATTTATTTATATGAGGGAGACACACCAAATTCTTTAGAGACATATGTTAAAGTTATTAAAATTAGTGAGAGTTTACCAAATCAATTAAATAGATTCAAAGCACAATTAAAGGAATCAATTAGATTATGTGAAGAAAGATGTAGACAACAAGAATATTCTGATAATTTTATTAATTCAATAATTACACCAAATATTAGAGAAATAATTAATTCATATCCAAATTTACCAACTCATATGATTGAATCAGGTATACCACCAATTTCATTTGGTAATGTATCAATTGGACAAATGAGTAATTCAATAGGTGCTGCACCAGCAGTTTTAGCAGGATCAATTAGAGTTGGTAGAACTAATGCTAATAATGCTAATAATAATACTAATGGTAATATTAATATAAGTGGACCAAATGCTGCTGCAGATATTGGTAATGCTATCAGTCAAGCATTAAATGCATCAGGATTTGCAAGTTTGTCCAATCTTCCAACAATCAACAATAATACTAGGAATACTAATACAAATGCTAATACAAATGCATCAAATATTGCAGATATTCATCATAATATTCATAATGAAACAGTTGCAACTGCGCTTCGTAGAAGTGAAGAATTAAGAAATGAAAGAAATAATACTGCTGTTCCTGTATCAGTACCTACACAAGAGACTGAATCAATTCCAACAACTACACCTGCCGCAGAAACTACTGCAGCAGCCGCATCAACATCATCAACTACACCACAAGTTGTAAGTTCAGTATTTACAACTGATACACGTAATGCAAATGATTTTTCAAATCAATTAGCAAATACTATAACATCACAATTAAGTAATGTTATTAGTAATCAATTTGGTACAAATTTAAATCATAGTACAATTGAAGCAATTACATCCAATCTAAGTAATGGAGTTAGTAATCTTGCAAGAGAGGTTATAAATGGATTTAGTGGCAATGCCAGTGGTAGTGCTGATAGTAATAATACTACCTCTACAAGTGGTACAACTACTAGTGGTAGTACTAATACCAATGATAATGATAATACACCACTTGATGATAACTTAGATCTGGACATTGATTAGATAAAAAAGGTGAAAATTGAAAAAAAGATTTAACGGCTCAGCGATTTTTTATAACAGTTTATACATGTGTATTACTTTCACTTCTTTCTATAAATAATGGAGGAATATCTGTATTGTGGTATATGTTATAAGAATATACGAGATACTACATTATATTTAACATCATGTGCACATGTAATTTGCGAGGAACATGTTGAAAGGGATTATTGTAATAAATGTAAAAATAAAGGAGTTAGTATAATTAAAATTGAGAAAGATTTAAATTTAATAGAGGATAATATTAGAGATATAATTGAACCAAGTTATGAAAAATTAAGTAATTTACAATTTGGTAATAAGTTTCAATTTGAACAAATGAAAGGATTAATTGAATATTATAAAAAAAATGCAATTATATTAAGGGAAAAGAATAATAGACTGAAGGAATTATTACGTAAAAGTCGAATAGAATTAGATAAATGTAGTGGATATCAACGAGAGATTGAAGAATTAAAGAAAGAGATAAGGGATAGGGATATTAAGGAAAGGAGTATAAGTAATGGTAAAGGAGTTGAATTTGTTAATAAATTAAAGAAATTTAGTATGAAAAGTAGGGAGAATAGTGTTGCAAGGGATGATAGGAATGATAATAGGAATGATAATAATATAAGGAATATTAGCATACAAGCAGAGAGTACTAATATTAATACTAGTAGTATTATTAGGAGTAATTTAAGTAGTAAAATGGGAAATGGAGGTGGAAAAGGAGGTAGAGAGAGAATTATTAGTAGTAGTAGTTTGAGTAGTATTAATGGGAATAGCAGTAGTAGGATGGGGTTTAAAAGTAGTAGTATGAGTAGTAGTAGTAGTAGTAGTAGTAGTATCAATGGTAATATGAATAAACGAATAAAGAGTCGTCAAATGATGTTTAAACCTCCAATTAGTAGAAATAATTTGAATAATTATAATAAAAGATGAAATGATGATTTGTTGATGATAATAGTAGATTGCTAATAATTTTGATAAAATTTATTTATTAGTTTTGTAAAATTTTATAAAAGTAAATAATATAATATAATATAATATAATATAATATAATAGATAGAAGAAATGTATATGAATAAATGGTTAGTATAATAATATTATGGTATTATTGACTTAAAATTTAAAGTAAACCAGCTCTCTTTTGTTGAACAAAGACTGCAAAGAAAGGGATACCTGCACCAACGACCCAAAAGATAATATGAGGAATTGCATAAGGAATTCTTCTATTCTTAACTTTAAAAGGTAAGTTATTATAAGCACCTTCAGGGAAATGAGATGATAAATTCTTTGAAGTTGAAGCAAAAGTTCTTGCAGATGATTTAGTTGCAGGTCTAATAGATCTTGATAATTGAGCAAACATTGTGTGATAAATGAAGTGGTATTAAGATATATAATATATTCTATTATATTATATTCTAATCCTATATAGTAGTAATACCAATATATTAAATATAGTAATACTAATACTAAGTCGCACCACACAATAAAAAGAGTAAGAAAAGAAAAAGAAAGATTTTCATTGGATGACAAGAGTATTAATTGGTGTACGGTTAGTTATGTTTTTTACTATGGTGCGATTTATCTTATATAATTATTATAATCATAATTATACCTGTAGTTGATCATTATAGATTCATTCTTTTAACTTTGTTTAACAAACAAACTTATATCAATTATGGCTATTGCTCCTATTGCTGGTACTATGAAGAGAAAGATTATCATCGACATCACCGTCGGTTTCGCAATTGGTGGTGCTATGGGTGTCGCTTGGTGGACTCAACACAAGAAAATTATTGCAACTAGAGAAAATTATTATGCAGCTCTTGCTGAAAAGAAGAAAATTGAAGATTCTGCTTAAATCTTTACCTAATTAATTAATACACTACTATTCATTTCTATTTATTCCAATATATTAATATTATTATATATATTATATAACTATCATATACTATACTAAATTATAATTTTTTTCCATTACTATATTCAATGTTATTATTTATTACCCATTATTAATACTCTTCTTTAACTCTTAGAGAAAGATTTTTTTCTTATTACGTAAGGTTTTGATTATGTAATCACGTGATTACGTAATATTGTATATTCTATTCTATTTTATTTTACTAGCCACATTTTACTTTTATTTATTTTGTGGCTGGTGTGGGTACATGAATAATATATCGATAATGTGTTGATCTTAACAGAGGTAACTATTTAATTACAATTTCCTTCTCCAATGGACGATCTATTATCAATATTTGACTCTTTACCACCTTCTATACTGGTATTAGATAAATCTCTTTCTAATATTCTTAATCATTTAACTAAAAATTCATTTTCTACTTTCCTCAATTCTGCTAAAATTGAGAAAACTGTATGGTTACCAGATTCAATACATAATTCATCATCAAATACACCACCAATATCTACAAATACCCCTAATATCCCCATAGTTTTCTTAATTAACTTATTATCAAATGAAAATTTATCAAAATTACTTCTATTATCTGATTTAATTCATAATTGGAAATTATCAACATTACCACATCTAATAGTTTATCACCCATTATTAAATATTTCATTACATTCTTATATATCAAATATTGGTTTAAATTCTCAATTAGCTTCCTTTAATATATGGTCAACTCAATTACCTTCAATTTCTTATTCAGTTTCAAATAATTTATCAATTCATTCACTTGATTTACCATTAGCTTTTAAAGATTTATATTTAAATAATTCTCCAATACCTTTACAATTATTAGCAAATTATTTACTTAAATTAAATATTGAAAATAATTATAATTTAAGAATTACAAATACTTTCCTTAAAGGCCCCTTTTCAAATCAATTTTATTCAATTTATTCAAGATTGTTAAATTCTCATATTTTTTCATTACCTGATTCAAAGAGGAAAATTATTGATGATATTGATGATACTATTTTCTCAGATACAAATTCTTTCTATAATAATTCAGTTCATTTAATATCAATTGATAGATCAAATGATTTATTATCTTGTGTGTTATCTCAATTATCTTATACTGGTATAATATCTGAATTCTTCAACTTATCATCTCCAATTGAACCATTTACTCTTCCATCAGAAACAGGAACTGATAAACCACCACAAATAACATCAATTTCATCATTATTTTCAAAAGAAAATCAAATTTCAAATATAATTGGTGATTTAAATTTTAGTCATGTTGGACCCATCTTAAATAAAAATGCTAAACTTTTACAATCTCAATTAAATAAAAAGGATAATTTAAATGATATTAATGAAATTAAATTATTCGTTAATGATTTATCTAATTTAAATTCAACTAAATCTCTTATTTCAACTCATACTTCAATAGCTGATTCAATCTTATCATCATTAAATAAATACCCATTACAACAACAAAAACCACTTAATATTCCATTGTTAGAAGATATCCCATTATCAACTCACTCAAATGTTTTAACATCATATTATGCTAGATTAATGGATTTACAACATTCAATACTTAACAATGAACTAAATTCAATTTTAGTCCTCAAAGATTTATCATTAATTATAAACTCTTATGATGATGATGTTCAATTATACGATATTTTCAAAATTTTAATATTATTATCAATTATTAAAAATGGTCTTAATGCAAATGATTTCTCAAATTATTTATATAATGATATGATTTTCAAATTTAATTCAACAATTGTATTACCAATTCTCTTAAATTTACAAAAATTAAATATAATAGTTTTCAATAATTCATCAACTATAAATTTACCTTCATTTTTATCATTATCAAACAATAATCAACAATCTCACACTCCTTTATCACCATCCTTTACATCCATATCTTCACAATCAATAACAGATTTCAACGCATTATCATCAACACTTAACCTTCTACCAGTTCACGATGAATCTTCTTCATCACCATCTACAATTAATAACCTAACTGATTATGATGATGCAGATTTCACTTATTCAGGTTACGTACCTATTTTAACAAGACTTATTCAATCAATCTATACAAGATCATTCATTTCAAATTCCGATACTGATCGTGCAATTGTTTATGGATGGAATAATTTAGATTTATCATCATTATCAACAACAACAACTCAATCATTTTTAGTTCCACAATCTAAAAAACAATTATTTAATTCAATAATTCCACCAAAAATTTCAGAACTTTCAAAATTTTCAAAAAGTACAATAATTATAATGGCAATTGGTGGTATAACTTGGTCAGAAATTTCTTCAATTAAATATGTATTGGCTAAAAATTCTTTAACTAAATCCAAAAGAATTATTATTTTAACAACGGGTATAATTAACAGCAATCAATTCATATCATCTCTATCAAATCCTTCATAATAGTATAAGCTCTGTATATCACCTGTATTTTGGATAATATCCACTACGTACTTTATCCTCATAATCTAATAATAAAACAACTAATCTTACAACACATTTCCTTAACGCATCACTAACACTCTCCTTTTTACATTTCCTAAACATCATCTCCCTTGGTAAATTCATACCAATTCCAATACCTTCCTCCTGTACAATTGTATTATCTGCAAGTATAACAGTTACAATACTCTTAACTTCTAATTTCTCTTCATTATAATTAGTTATTCGACTACTCTCAACTTTACTCATCCAATTATCAATTCCATAACTTGTATTAACTATATTAACTAGTTTAGATAATCCTATTTTAACATTACTACCACCTCTCCAATTACTCTTGCTATCTAATTTCTGATATTCTCGGAATAATATATTGGTTTTATTAACTGACCATTTACTTGCTAATTTACCTCTAGTTTCATTATCTGGATCAATTATGGAATTTATATCTGGCATCCATTGTAAATAAATTTCATTTTCTTTATCTTTATCTATTGATGGTTTAGTCTCTGAATGATATTCATCTAATAATGTGGGTTCGTTACACGTTGTTGGAGTTATCTTATGGTATATTGGCATTTGTTTGATAAAGAAATCAGGACTCAGTTAACGTGTCATTGGACTCGCTTAGTATAATTTTTATTTCATGCATAATTATAATGATAGGATCTATTTTTTGTATTTACAAATTATTTATTTAACACGATTTAATATATATATATATATATATAATATAAACTATAAAGTTTAGTTTTCAACAACTGCATTAAAGATATCTTCATATAATGGTTTAATACCACAAAATTTTTCAAATTGTGCAATACCTTGATTAACTAACATTTCACGACCTGGAATAACTTTCCAATTATATTTTTCTTCAGCTAATTTCATAATTGGCGTAATTAATGGTTTATATGCAGCTTCTAATAAATAACCACCATTAGTAATATCAATTTTACTTAAAATTTTTTCAATAATTTCTGCAAATGATCCAGTTAATTCAATATCAGCTGGAATTGTTGAAACAATTAATTGAATTTCACCTTTGATATCTTCAAACTTATTAACAATTGTAATATTATATTCAACAGGGAATGATGCTGCAATTTCTTCAATCTTTGAAACAGTTCTGTTTAACATATAAATATTCTTACATCCCATTGCATGTAATGCATAAACTGCTGCTCTTGAAGTTCCACCACCTCCAATAATTAAACCATTATCACCTGAAACAACACCATTTTTATTAAAGGATTCAGTAATACCAATCCAATCAGTATTATCACCGTTGAAACCACCCTTATTATTTGGATATAAGGTATTAATTGCTCCAATAGCCTTTGCTGATTCACTTAATTCAGTTGCATATTTCATCATTTCAATCTTTAATGGAATTGTAATTGCACATCCACCGAATTTATCTTGTTTAACAATTTTTTCATTAACTTCTTCTGCATTATCAGTTTCATATTTATCAAATTTATATGGTAGTCCAAATTCTTCATAACCTTTATTATGTAAAACTGGCGATCTTGAATGACCAATTGGTTTACCAACAACATAGAAATTCTTTGGTTCTAATTCACCAATCATAGCTAATGATTCATTAATTTGTTTAATTGATAATTGACCAGGAGCAGCAGAATTTGGTAATAATGGATGTGTAACTGGTGTTAATAATGGATTAACAATTCTTGATAATTGTCCTAATCTAGTCATATTAATTGCAATTAATGGTTTACTCTTATGTGCATTTCTAAAATTTTCTAACATATAGTTATCATTAAAATCAGTTGCAGTACCAACAAACTTAATAATATCAACATTTGAATTATTTGCAAATTGATATTTATTTTCCCATTCAGAATTATCCCATTTAAAATTACCTGAAAAATCATGATGTGATCCAATGATCTTGGTAAATCTCTTCTTAGATAATAAAGTTGCAAATAAACCTTCTGGTAATGATAATTCCATATCGACATATGAAATACCCATCTTAAATGCTAACATAGTTAATGATTCAATTGATTCATAATCATCATCATTAAATGCACCACCTTGTGATTTAGTTCTAATTGTGAAAATAATTGGTAAATCACAATGAGTTCTTAATAATCCAACTTGCTCAGCAACAAAATCAATATCATAAGATTCTAATAAATCAACTCTTAATTCAACTGCATTACAACCTGCGGTAATTTTACTTAAATTCTTTAATGATTCTGAATTATTTAAATTCTTGTAAGTTAAACAAACAAAATATGATCTTGATTTAGGAATTTCAACTGGATTACCAACAATTTCTTCAACAAAGGATCCCATTGTATTCTTTAAACTTGATAATTCAACATCAGTTTCACAATGTGGTAAATAGAAATAATAATTAGAACATTTTTCATATAATGATTTTCTTCTGTTCCAAACATTTAAAATTTCTTCCGCATATGCAGGTCTTTCAGTATCCTTTTCATTTAAGAATTTAATTGTTTCATTAATATCTCTATGTAAATGCAGAACAATACCATTTTGCTTTTCATAGTATTCAACTAATAATTCTCTTGCTTGAGGAATCTCAACAATACCACCACCAGTGGAAATAACATAACCTTCACTGAACTTAGTTAAGACTTCTTTAAATGTTTCCAATTCTTGTTTTCTGAATTCTTCCCATGAGTTTTCTTCAACGAATTTCTTGATAGTTCTACCAATTTTTTGTTCATAATAATGATCAACATCTAAAATTTTGAAATTATTGTGAGATGAAATAATTTTGGACATAGTGCTCTTACCTGCAGCTCTCATACCAATCAAAATAATACTCTTGTTACCGTTTTTCTTAGCAGTTGCTTTATTAGATTCAGCAAATGATGATGGTTCATAACCATCTAATTGAGCACCTAATTCAGTATGTAAAATATCCCACCACCCTGGCCATGTTTTAGAAGTACAGTATCTTTCTTGAACAATAACTGATTGATTTGATTGAACCATACCTGCTAATAATGAAAAACTCATAGCAACACGATGATCATCATATGAATAAATACCTGGTTCATTTGGAACCTTTAAATTCTTATAATCAATACCATGAATAACAATACCATCATCTAATTCAGCTGCAATGACACCAAATTTAGCTAATTGAACTCTCATTGCTTCAATTCTATTACATTCTTTAACTCTTTGATTAGCAATACCTGTAATAGTTGTTGGATTTTCAGGATCATTAGCAATTGCTGCAACTACAGTTGCAGTTAAGAATGCATCAGTCATTGGTTCCATATCAACATGTTTTAATGGTTTTAAAGTACCAACTGGTGGACCTTCGACAGTTGTACTTGTTGCAGTTTGTTCAACTTTACAACCCATTGGTTTTAAAACATCAACTGCAAATCTAGCATCACCTTGTAATGAACTTGAACCAATATTTGGAATTGTACATTTACTACCTGTCATTGCAGCAAAGGCTAATGGATAAGTTGCACTTGAAGCATCTGATTCAATAACATATTCACTTGGATTAACATAATGACCTAATGGAATATGATAAGTATATTCTTCATCCTTAGATTTAACAACTTCAATACCAAATGATGACATCATTCTAATTGTCATATCAATATATAATTGAGAAATTGGTTTACCTCCAACTAATGATAATGTAACAGGAGTTTGTGCATAAGGTGCAGCTAATAAAATAGATGAAACATATTGAGAAGAAACAGTTGCACTAAGTTCAATTCTACCACCTTTTAAACCTTTACCACAATTGACTCTAATTGGTAATGAACCTTCCTTGTTAAGACATTCAATTTCACATCCATTCTTTCTCAATGCATCAATCAATGGACCATTAGGTCTTTCTTGCATTCTTTTATTACCCGTTAAATGAATAGTATCAATTGATTCATTTTTATTAACTAAACATGCAATGGTTGTTAAAAATCTTGAAGCGGTACCTGCATTACCTAAATAAATTTCTTCATCAGTTGTAATTAATTTACCACCATTACCGTATAAAACAACGGTTTCACCATTATCTTCCCAAGTAATTTCAGCACCTTTTAACATTGAAACTGCGGTAAGCATATGTTGAGTATCATCAGAATGAAGTAAATTTTTTAATTTACATTGACCTTTACCAAGAGCAGCTAAAATTAAAGCTCTATTAGAGATAGATTTTGAACCAGGTGGAGTAACAACAACATCTTTTTTGTTTTGAAGATCAAATGGTTTAACTTTAACATCTTCAGTTAAAATAACTCTTAAATCAGAATCATTAACATAAGATGCTGAAGGTTCATAACATTCACCAATTTTTTTCAATAAGACAACTTTCTTCTTTGAACCATCATTCTTTTTATCAATTGCCATCTTTTTCAATAATATATCAACTGGACAAACTTTACCATTAGCTCTACTTTGAACAACTTTATCATGAATTGAAACTGGTAAACCGTAACCTTCAAAAACTTTTCTTAATCTTGAAACTGCGACAGGTGGTAAAATACCTAAATATCTACTTAATTCAGCTTCCTTAATAGAACCGATTGCAACACATTCACCATGTAAGATTTGAGGAGTTAAAATAGCTTCATATGCATGACCGATTGAATGACCAAAATTTAAAAGATTTCTTAAACCACCTTCCCTTTCATCTAATGAAACAACTTCAGCTTTAACTTTAATTGATTCAAGAACTAATTTATAGATATGATCAAGAATTGGAGTTAAATCAACATCACCCTTTGATCTATCATTAATAACATTTAAGAAAATTTCAGTATGAGCTTCTAATCTATTAAATTCATCTTCATTCCAAATTGCAGCAGTTTTAATAACTTCTGACATACCATTAATAAATTCTCTAACAGGTAAAGTTTCAAGGAATGAAATATCAACTAAAACATATTGTGGTTGCCAAAATGCACCAATAAAATTCTTACCTAATGGAGTATCAATTGCAGTTTTACCACCAATTGATGAATCAACCATTGCTAATAAGGTTGTTGGAATTTGAACAACTTTAACACCTCTCATAAAAGTAGCTGCAACATAACCAATCATATCACCAATGATACCACCACCCATTGCAACAATAATTGTATCTCTTGTACAACCTTCAGACAAAAGATAATCTTCAACTGCTGCTTTGGTAATTCTATTTTTATTAGCTTCACCAGGTGAAATAACATAAGTTAAAAGTCTAGCTTCTGGTCTTAATCTAGCAATAGTTTCCAAAAATGCAGTCTTATATCTATCTAAATGACCTGCTTTAACTAAATTTGTATCAGTAACAATAACATAAGTTGATGATTTTAATGTACTTACAATTTGATCACAAATATGATTTTGAATCTTGTAACCAACATGAATGGTATCTTTACCAAGAATGGTGACTTTTTCTACTTGTCCCTCTTGTACCATTATTAAGCAATATCTAAGGGGAGTTATCTGATAAAGATTCTACAAATAAATTAAAAGAATAAAATTAAGTTCTCCTTATTTGACTTTATTGATCATCAGTTAAATTATTCAAATTAATGTTCAATTGTGTCATTGTCAATGTCAATGTGAAAAATCGCGCCAAAGAAAAGAACTTTGCGGACCGGAGATTGAGTCATAAAAATTTAATATTATTTATTACGTAAGTTTATACATGCTATTTCTTAAATTTCGATAATGATTACAGTTGCATCTTTTGACGAATGAGTCCCTCCATCTTCTCAGCTATCAGATCATTAAGATTATCAAAGTATTTCTCAAGTTGTTTTAGATTTTTTTGATACTCCAACTTATATTGTTCAACATTTTCAATTTTATCTGCTTTAGCAAATTCGTATGCTTCCTTAAATATAATGAAATTAGAATTAATATATGCTTGAATTGTATTATGTGAATCAAAACTAATGTCATCACTAACTGATTCAATTTCAACACTTGCTAAATATAATGCTGGTGCAATTGTAAATTGATAAATATCGTTAACTCTCTTATTTAAAAATCTAAATATTTCTTGTAAATATTGATTCTTGGCATTAGCAGTTTCAATTATTGTTTGGAATGATTTAATAGTTTTATTTTCAAATGCAATAAACTTTTTTCTTTCAATATCTTCAATCAACTGTTTACTTTTTTCCATCTCATTGATTTGTTGTAATGTTATTAACTTTAAATTAGCATTGGATAATTCACGTTCACATTTTTTATATAGACCTAAAATATTGCTATTCTCTGATGTTGATGTATTTAATCCACTCTTATAAAAATTCAGATTTTCAAAATATTCTTCTTTTTGCTTTTTTAAATCCTTAATATAAGTTTCTTGAAGTGTAACTCTTTCATTTAATACTTTATTTTCGGCTTTTAGTTGCTCAACTTCCTTTAAAAGTGAGTTTTTGCCTAATGAAAATGATAATTTTCGTTTTAAATCCCAGCCACTATGATTAATCGATTCACCATTATCAGATTTTGAGGTTGGACTAGTAAAAATTTCCTCTTGAACGTAACTAGTGTCAAAATGATTAAATGATTCATTTATTTTTCTGTTTTCAGTTTCCTTGCAATTCTCATTCACATTTCTCATTGCAATTTCTGGTTTTCTTCTCTCAATTCCACTCTCATTTCCAGATAATGTAACTTTGATAGTTTTATCTTCAATTGAACCTCTATCATTATTAAATCCCATTACTTCAACAATTTTTTGATAATGTTCATTATTTGAACTAGAATCTATACCTATGTCTGTTTCTGTACTGTATTTTGAGCTTGATGCATCTTCCATATATAAATTTTCATATTCATCTTGTTCATTAGGACTACTCACCTGCTTTGTTTCAACCTTAGTTTCAATCTTTTCTTGATCGGGTTTACTTATTGTATCCAACTTTTGAAAAAGCTTGGGATCTAAAACTCGATCACCAATTGGAATTTCTAAATTACTTTCCTTAGTCGAGTTAGTATCTACATCATAAGAATTTCCAACTACAACATTTATATTTTGTCCCCTTTTTTCTTGACTACTCTCAGTTTCAGAATCATTACTTCTACTGTGTAAATAAAACTCTTTTAAAGTTAAATCAGGATCACCTAAATCCATATTACTTTCCTCCTTTGCATCTTTTTTAAATTTACTAACTTTATCAAACATTTCTTGAATTGGTAGTGTATTATTTTGGTGTGCTCCCCTATTTGAACCATTATTATTATTAGTATTATTTATAATCTCATCAACAGTCCCACTGATATCTTTTTCAAATCTAACGGTTTTTCTTTCAAAAGGACTGATCTTTTTTAAATCAGGTGTGGTTAACTCATATAATGGATTAGTTGTAGAACTTGATAGAACACTTGCAGATACATCAGAATAAGAATTCGGAAAAAAACTTGTCATTTTCACGTTATATTCTAATATTAAAATTTTCTATATAATTTTCTAAGCAAATAATCTAGCAAAATAGACGTATTCTAATAGTATACTACACGTTGTTAAAGGAAATAATAAGCAAAATGTAGTCAAATAAGTCCAATGAAAAGGGATCATTAATAACAATAAAAAGGTTTGAAAATAATATTATGATAACGGCGAGAAAACTTCGATCTCCGAATTATGCTACTTTAATCTCTATACTGGTTTATAAACAAAGATATTTATTGTATTAGATTTTATTAGAATTATTTAATGATAACATTGAAGACAATTTACTATTCCATTCATCATCCCAACGTCTTTCACTTTCCAATAATGCACCGTTTTTAATTTTGAGATATTTATCCTTTTCTTCCTTATTAAATAATAATCCTAAAATATCATCACTCATACTAATTTCATCCTTATTATCCCTTAGTATAATACCATTTTCATTCTCTTTAACTAATTCTTTAACAACTGGATAATTCATAGAGACAACGGGGACACCAGAACCAAATAAATCAACAATTTTCATTGGTAAATCTAATCCTGATGATGATACATGTAATGAAATACCTAAATCTGCAATTTTTAAAATATTTGGATATTCAGATATTGGTAACCAAACATTTTTGATGATTATATTTGTCCAATTATATGAATTGATAGATTTAAGGAAAGTTTCCTGTAATGGACCTTTACCTGTGACAATCATAATTATACGATTATTTGTACCTGATAGTTTTTCATTCATTAATTTCAAACATTTGACTAAGATTATAAAATCTTCATCAGGTGTAAATGATGTTGAAGTTATTAATATTCTATCAGTTAGTTGATTATAGTTGACGTCTTTATTAAATAATGATTCATTATTTGCTAGGATTTTCTTTAATTCAGTTTGTGATGATAATGGTTGAAAAATATTACTTGGACGATCATATACTGTCAATATTTTATCAGAATTTAAACCAAATTCCTCTATTAAATAAATTTTCAATGCCTTTGTAACAGTTATATTAAAATCAGCAAATTTCAAACTACAATATTTTTCATAAAATTTCATTAATTTAATAATTGGATGATTTTCATTTTGATATTTTAAATTTAAAATTGACCAATTAAGATTATGCCAATCAATAATTATTTGAACATTTGGAGCCCAAAACATTTTAATTAAACCAATTATTAATAGAATTGGTAATGAAGGTGGATTTTGAATTAGGACAAATCTTGTATTATTACCAATAATATTTTTCAATAAATTTGTTAAATAAAAGATTTGATAAATAACTTTTAATAATGCAAATACTAAATATGGTAAATATCTTTTCCTTTTAATAACAGGTATATCATAAATTTCAATATTATCAGGATCATATAAAAATTGAGGTAAACTACTCTCTAAATAACCACATAAATTAACATGATAACCTAAGTCTTTAAAACTTTTAGCATGGTAACACATTCTTGGAGAATGACCTAAATCACCTAAAACAACTATAACAACTTCATTAATATCATAAGATAGTTCAATTCTTTTCCTTTTTTTATAAACACGTTGAATATATGAATAATAACTATAAATTTTAGCTGTTAGAGGTAATGATAACCAAAACAATATTAAAAGCCAAGTTTGAATTGAAAATTTGAAATGACCTTCAGGGAATCCCACATATTTAATGATTTCAACCATTAGATTGTTGTTGTTCAAGGAAGATATATATAGTATTAATCCATATTTACATATTAAAGTCTGTCTATAAACACGTAAGCAATTTTTGTTCATGTTATTTTATGAGCGACATTCCTTCCTCGGAAATAACCTCATTCATACAAAAAATTCTATTATGATAAACCAAAAATCCTCACTAAAATAAAAAGAATTAACTCCGAAACACGATAAAAGCAAGTAAGATAAGACTAAAAGGAACATTAAAAGGGAAAAACCATCAACAAAAATGATGTCAAACTATTTGAAAATAAAACACATGAAATAGAAGTTGAATACACTACTATAAGATCAAAAAGGAGACTAAATGAGAGAGGAAGGGGCAATTATGATGAAAAAGGTACTAAAATAGATGGGTGTGTGGCCGAGAGGTTAAGGCGTCAGGATCAGAACCTGATTTTCTTAGGATTTCCTGGGTTCGATCCCCAGCACACTCATCAATATCCTTATTTT
Source organism: Pichia eremophila (assembly GCA_030579415.1). Lineage (NCBI taxonomy): Eukaryota > Fungi > Ascomycota > Pichiomycetes > Pichiales > Pichiaceae > Pichia > Pichia eremophila. The sequence goes on along the minus strand of JAKTQW010000205.1, from coordinate 65,810 downwards.
TTACTACTAGTTAATAAATTAATGACCTAGAACTTAATTTAATTTGAATAAAACCAGTCCAAAGCTACTAAAATAGTGTTTAATGCATAATAATTAAGAAAATTGGCATAATGTAGAGAGAGATGAGCCTTAAATTGTGTCAAAATTTATTTAATGTGAAATATCGCGAATTTTAAGTTATAAATATTTATAATGTTGGTATGAGATTTACACTGACAGACTAACCCACTCCCCTCACTATTTATAATTAAATAATTTTCATTTTTTCGGTATAACTGGTATAATTATTATATTATAAAAGACTTAACAGTTGAGCCCCCTTCTCTTTCGGAGTTCTGACTATATTACGTCAAATTATTAAATAATTAAATTCACCGGCATAAACACCGGTCATCTTCAGATTGTGTGGGGTAGCTGAGTAACTTTATTTAAATAATGTTGATTCCCCAGAAATATTATTTAATGTAATACACATAATCATTCCTTCTTATCACTTATCATAAATAAATGCAAAGACTCTCTCAAATTACTAATCAGCTATCCCCAAATGGTGATGCTAATAAATCATCTTCTCAAAATGTCCAAAAATTACGTTCTCAGAATGATAATGATGTAGTTATAGTTGCTGCAAATCGTACTGCTCTTACAAGAGGTTTTAAAGGTTCTTTTAAAGATGTTAATTCAGATGAAATTTTATATAAGTTATTAGTTGAATTTTTCCAAAATATTAAAATTGATCCAAATATAATTGGTGATGTTGCAGTGGGTAATGTATTGAATCCTGGTGCTGGTGTTAATGAACATAGAGCTGCAGTAATTGCTGCTGGTGTACCTGCAACTGTACCTTTTATTGCCTTAAATAGACAATGTTCTTCAGGTTTAATGGCTATTAATGATATTGCTAATAAAATTTTAACAGGTCAAATTAATTGTGGTTTAGCTTGTGGTGTAGAAAGTATGTCTAAAAATTATGGTCCTCAAGCAATTCCCAAAATTTCTAAAAATGTTTTAAAAGCTTCAAATGATGCCAAAAATTGTTTATTACCAATGGGTAATACAAGTGAAAATGTTAATTCAAGATTTGATATTTCAAGAAATGAGCAAGATGAATTTGCTGTCAATTCCTATAGGAAGGCTGAAAGGGCGGTTTCAAGTGGGTTATTTAAGGATGAAATCTTACCAATTACTGTTAATTTTAAAGCAAAGGGTCATGATGGTGAAGTTTCAATTAAATCTAAATCAGTTAAAAATGACGAAGGTCCAAGAAAAGGTGTCACTGTTGAATCACTTTCTAAAATTAAACCTGCTTTTAAAAAAGATGGTTCTTCTCATGCTGGTAATTCCTCTCAAATATCCGATGGTGCAGCGGCTGTTTTGTTAATGACCAGAAAACTTGCTAAATCCCTAAACTTGAATATTTTAGGTAAATATGTTGCAACTACTAATGTTGGTGTTCCACCTGATATCATGGGTATTGGTCCAGCTATTGCAATTCCTCATTTATTAGAACAATGTGGTGTACCAATTGAAGATATTTCTGTATTTGAAATTAATGAAGCATTCGCAGGTCAAGCATTGTTTTCAATTAAAAAGAATAATATCGATCTCAATAAAGTAAATCCTCGTGGTGGTGCAATTGCCTTAGGTCATCCATTAGGTTGTACTGGTGCAAGACAATTATGTACATTGTTAAGAGAACTTGAAACTGGTCAATTGGGTGTGGTTAGTATGTGTATAGGTGGTGGACAAGGTGCCGCAAGTTTATTTGTCAAGGAATGAAGATGATAAAGTTGTACTTGCATAACAAAAATTATCCTTCTTTTATTTTTTATACATAATGTAATAAGGATGCTTTATATAATGAAACAATCTTTAATGATCTAATACCCTAATCAATTGCAAATTGCTATTGTTTCCTAATTTGGAAATATATAAGTTTAAAATAATATTACGTAATATATTTGGTTAATTCATGTCGTAGCAGTTTTTTCATCATGAATATTTTATGAAAACTTTATACTCTTCTTGATGTTCATCTGAATCATAGCTTGTATAAGTATATTTGCACATCAAATCATGTCAGAAAGTGTAGAAATAGCCTCGTCAAATACCGCCAGTAATAACAATAATAAAAACAATAGAAGCAGAAATAGAGACAGAAACAGAAACAGAAATAGAAATAGAAATAAAAATAAAACCAATAGTTCTAAACCTGATCAAGAACAAGGATCATCTAATTCAACATCAACCTTAAACCCAAATACAAACATAGAACAAACTGGATCATTAAACTTTAAACCAAAGTCTAAAAATCCAAATAAAGGTAAGTCAAATAACAACAGAAACAATAAATCTTCAAATAAAAACCATGCATTATTAAAAGAATTTGAAAAATTATTACCAATAATAAATCCTATCACCATTAATGGTATACTTGCAAAATCACTTTCAATAGAACCAATAAAGTTTATTGATAGTATATTATCAGATAAATCAAATAGTGATGAAATTTTTATGACATTTTTCATTAAACCATCAGATCCAAATTTCCCATATGATTTAGAATTATTATCATTAACTTTATGTATACCTCAAACATATCCTAATAAATTACCTTCACCTACAATAATGGTTTTAAATGATGATATTCCAAGAGGCTTTAGTGTTAATATTGAGATAGGATTCAATAAGATTGTAGAAACTGTTTTGGAAAATAGAAATTCAAGAAAATGTCAAAATGGTTCAAAAGATAAAACAAAAACCGATAAAAAAAGTGATGAAAAGACGAGTATTGAAGGAAATGAAGAAGATGATATTTTGAAAATTGAAGTTGTTGGTGGAAATGATCTAGTTGGTATGATTAGTACATTAGACGTATATCTTGAAAAATTCTTATCCATGGAAAAAAAAGATACCATAAAACTTGTTAAAGTTATGAATAAAAAGAAAGAAGCTGATGAGAAAAAGAAGTTAGAAGAAGAGAGAATTAAAAAAGAAGATGAGGAAAAGAGAAAGAAGAAAGAACATGAAGAACTGATAAGTTCTGCATTAGATCCTGAAACATTCAAACTAAGGACATATGAATTAGAAAAATTTAGACAAAGATTAAGAGGTAATTCAATTAGAGTGTTTAAAGATAATTCTCAAGGTATCATTTATAAATTATTTCTATTATTCAAAGATGATAATCTTACTCTTGAATTTGATGATTGTGATCAAATTGTAATTGAAAAACTTTACATTAAATTAACAGTTCCTAAAGAATATTTGAATAATTCTAAAAAATTCATAAAGTTAGTTGTTGATATGTCTAATTCCTACAATATTGATTTGGTTAACTCTATCAGTGATCCAAATGTCAGACTTATATTTGGTAAACTGATAAACAACCTTTCCAGAAATTTTGATATCTTCTCAGCAGATGTTTCATCAATAAATTGTGAAAATCCTGATATTAAATCTGATAATTTCTGGACAATTATGTCACAACTCAACTTTTTCATTCATAACATACAAAAGTTTATGAATGAAAAGGCTGAATTCCAAAGTTGGTATAATGCAAATAAAGAAATGAATAATCTTTTACTAAATGAATCTAATACTGTTTCAAGCTAATGTTTTTAAATATGTAATGATCTTTACCATAACTTCAACTTTATAGAACTTTTATAAATGTATCTTAAATACAAATGTTTCGGATTTTACTTCAAACGCTTAACGCCGACCCAAAACATTGATGAAACATGATTTTTTCTTCGTTGCCAAATCATCACAAAAGCTAGAAACGATTTCCGGAGAAGTAAGATAAAAAGATCATCTCGTAACAACTGAATCGGTGCTATATCCTGAATACAGTGCATTTCTAAAAACAATAAATATATTCATTTGATATATGCAAAACCACAGAAACAGTTACATGATAAATCCCCAGTTTAAGGATTCCAATAGGAAATCTAGTGTATCTTCAACTGAATACGACTCATTGGATCCATTTAACAGCAACGAAAAAACATTTGATGATAAGAACATTACAGATAATAAACCAGCAAAAGGACGAAGGTCTGTTTCTGAGAAATTCAATAAAGGACTTGAAAAATTAAAAAGAAAGTCATTCCATGGAATATCACGAATAACTTCAAGAGTATCATCTGTATCAACTGCATCGAATGGAATTGAGGATGAAAACATTGATACTGATAAAACTGAATTTGAAGATACCACAAAGAAGATTGAGACCAGTTACATCCACACATTGGATTTTGATAATACTTCTGAAATCTCTAACGATATAGATGTTAAAGACTGTACAATCCTAGGTTTGAAACTTGTTGGAAATGTTCCTGAATCAAATATTTCTATTGACACTAATAAAGATTCAAGTGTTTGCACAAATGACTCTGGCAAGGATAATATCTACTATAACTCTTCCACTTCGTCATTACATGTGCCCAATCCGAAGCAACTTGCAGAACCAAGTTTGCCTACACCTCATTATTTTATCAATAAATTACTATCAAAAGAAATAAGAACCAAACACTACAAATTAATGGATAAAATGATAAGTGGTGTGCTTACATCAAATGATTTACGTTTGTGGTTAAGCAGTTTCTTAAACCTGAATGGATTGGTACTTTTAAATGAAGAACTGAGCAATATCAATTTACTATCTGTTAAGTCTAACACTCAACTAAAGTTAGAATTTTATTTACTTTCCATTATAAAATCAATTATATTACAACAAGATGACTTGAGCATTAATAGTGAAATTTTGATGGTATTAACTGAAACAATTACATACAGTTTGATGTCACCAAAAATTGAATCTATGAACTTAGCAACAGGTGTGCTAGTATTATTAATTGTTAATAATGGTTTTTTATGCTCAAAAATATTTTTAAAAACTTTGACAAAAATTACAGAATTAAATTCACTATATCTGCTAGAAGAAGAGACTGCAAATGATACAACATCTAGTGATAGTGCAGTGAATCCATTTTCTTTGTGGATTAGAAATTCTATTGAACTGTTACATATCCATGAATATAGCTTATCTTTTGATGATGAGGAGAGCTTAATTGAAGAATTTATCATGCTAACATTTTTCTTAATATGTGAAACTATTAATAGTTTTGCTAATATACGTTCAAGGGTCTCATTGAGAAGAAAATTAGAAGAGTCGGGGTTAATACAATTGTTCAATGATAGTAAGATATTGAGTAATAATCCTATCAATGATTTAATTAAGGAATATTATCATTCCAAAGAAGCTGATTTATCTGAAATAAGTTATAAAAGTTTGGATCCTACAAAGTCATTATCCACTATAGAAATCTATTCTAATGGTAATGTGAGGGAGATAGTAGAGAAGTTGGAAGGTTTAAAGATTAGAAATGGTGGAAACAAACAGTTTTATGATGAGCTGGAAAACCTTGCAACTTTTTTAATTGATAATAAACTGAAGAATAAGGATTTAACAGAATCGATATTTGAAGTACTTTTTCTTAAATTTGAAAATGATAGGAGAGCTGTTAGATTACTGCTCTCTAAATATCATGTTGAACCTTCCACTGAAGCTGATTATTTTGAGGAAGATGATGAAAGTAAATCTAGCATAAATAATACCCAAGATGAAAATTTTATTAATAAACAATTTGATCCACATGATACTTCATTTATCCAAAATCAAAATATCAATCTTTCACTTAAATCTCCAGAAGCAACCCTTGATTTCACCAACGATGTAATTGATGATACTCCATTAAAATATGATATAGTCTCAAGCAGTAATACTGAAAGAACATATAGATCATCTACAATTACAGAATCAAGCACAAAACTAGGTATTTCTGGTGATGATAAGTTTTATGGATCTGGATATGGTTATATTGGCTCAAATATTAACAGATCAGTAACTGGAAATAGTGCAGACACTCTAAAGAATCATTTGTTCTTCGAACCCTATGATTTTTATGATATACGTACTTCGAACAATGCATCAGATAATGAAAATACCAACTACAATTCTGGCTCTGCCATTGAAATTAATTCAAAGCCAATATATGGTCTAGGTTCTGGAAGTGGTTTTGAAAATGGTCCTGGTATGGGTTCTGGAAACGGTGCTGGTTTAGGACAAGGTTTAGAACCGGGTACTGGATACTGTACTGAAAATAGATTAGGTACAGGTTTAGGTCCCGGTAATGTTGCCGGTTATGGTACTGGTTTGGGTGCTGGTTTAGGACCTGGCAATGGTCCTGGTTTAGGTCCTGGTTCAGGTGCCGGTGACGGTCTTGGTAATGGTCCTGGTTTGGGTATTGGTAATGGACAAGGTTTAGATGTTGGTAATGGGTCAGGCGTAGGTTCTGGATTAGGTTCTGGATTAGGTCATGACAATGGTGTTGGAAATGGTCCGGGAAATGGTCCTGGAAATGGTCCTGGTTTGGGTGCTGGTATAGGCCATGGCTTGGGCCCTGGTTTAGGTAAAGGTAGTGGCTCTGGTTTAGGTAAAGGTGATGGTCCTGGATTGGGCCCTGGTTTAGGTGAAGGTAACGGTCCTGGCTTGGGCTCTGGCTTAGGTAAAGGTGATGGTCCTGGTTCACTTTCTTCTCCACCACCACTACCACCACCTCCTCCTCCTTTGCCATTCACTTTATTAGCAAATGGTACAAAATTGTCGAATCCAACTCCTCCAGCAAGAGCAAAATCTCTACCTCTACTCCCACCTCCGCCACCTCCACCTTTACCACCTTCCATGAATTTGAAAGCTAAAAGTTCTCTCCCACCTCCACCTCCACCTCCACCTCCACCTCCACCTCCACCTCCACCTTTACCAGTTCCAAAACCAAAAGTTTCAGGTGAAGAAAAATTGGAACCTGTCGTTGATACTGTCAAAGATCCGAATACAGAGAAGCTAGATCAGTTGAAGCATTTAAAAAGAACACAAATAAAATTGAAGCAAGTTCATTGGGACAAAATTGAAAATATAACCAATACACTTTGGATTGATTCAGATGATCAAAATATTAACAAAATTCTTGATGAGAAGGGAATCTTGGCGGAAATTGAAAATTCCTTCAAAGTAAAGGAAGTCATAGTCAAAAAGAAAAAGATTGAAACTATAAAAGAACCGCAATCTTCAGGATTGACATTTTTACCTAGAGACTTGAAACAAACATTTGCGATCAATCTACATCAATTTAATACATTATCAGCTGTTGATTTTGTTAAGAAAGTACTTAGTTGTGATACAGAAATAACTAGAGCTTCTCATGTTGTCGAATTTTTCAATAATGAATCAGCTATGGAACTTACTCCAAATTTAATGAAAGATTTAGGACCATATTCAACTAATTACAAACTAGGTAAAACAACATCCAAGAAAAACCCAGATGAATTGGAAAGATATGATAGAATTTATGTTGAACTGTGTTATAACTTATCATCTTATTGGAAGGCTCGTTCACGTGCATTGTTTGTTGCAATTACTTATGAATCAGATTATAATGATATTGTTTACAGATTGAAGCTACTTCAGGGTGGATTGGATAAATTAAAATCATCAAAATCACTTGTGGAGATATTGGCTTTAATTAAAAATATTGGAAACTTTATGAATGATGATTCAAAAATAGCTCTGGGTTTTAAGCTGTCCACTTTACAAAGATTAAGATTTTTGAAAGATACTTCAAATAAAATGAGTATGATGCAATATGTTGAGAAAACAGTCAGAACGCATTTCCCCGAATATAAAGATTTTGCCAATTCACTTTCAGATATTAATAAAATTGCAACACTTAATATTGATGATGTTCAAAAAAGTGTGGAAGATTTTATATCATTAATTAATAGTTCATCTAGACAAATTAAAAGTGGATCCTTGAGTGATAAATCTAAATTACATCCTGATGATAGGATTATCGAATATTTTGGTAAAATTATGGATCATGCACAAAAGAAGGCTTTGGATTTAAAGAAAAGATTTGATTATACAATGAATAATCTGGAAACTACAATGACCTATTATGCAGAAGATTTCAATGAGAAGAACAGTAAAAATTCATTCTTTATGAAATTTGTTTCTTTTGTTGCTGAATATAAACAAGCGCATATGTACAATATTCGAATGGAAGATGAAGAAAAAAAGAGAGAAAATAGAAAGAAATCACTAATTAAAAACTCAAAAGATAAAAAGAAAAAAGAAGTTCATGAATCAAAAATGGTTAAACAGATTATGAGGTTAAGTAAAGAAAAACATAAAAAACCAGGTAATAATGAATTGGTAGAAGAAGTAATTGAAGAGGCCACGGATTGTGATGAAACATTTATTTTAGTTGAAGAAAAGAACGATTCATCAACTACACTGATTCAGAATGAAAAGTTGACAAAGGAACTGAAAGAAAAGGTTGAATATAAAGCTGAGATAGAGTTAGAGAAAGAAAATGATGTGAAAAGTGTTGAAGAAGATATTAGGCCAGATGTTGCATTAGTTCAAAATGATGTTGAAATTACTAAAGAGCATGATGATGATGTCTGTGGGGCTGTGGAAGTTGTAGATGGAATTGATGAAAAAGTTGAAACCAAAACTACAAACGAAGATGATGAAGTTGAAGAGAATGAAGAAAAAGGTGAAATCAAAAAGGAAGATAAAGTTAATGAAGAGCTTACAGTTATTGAAGAATCTGAAATTAGTCAAGAACCTGATGATATTAATGAGGCAGTTCAAACTGTTGAAGAACCCGATGTTATCATAGCAGGTTTTATCAGTGAAGAACCTGAAATTAAAGAAGAAGTTCCAATATATGAAAAAGTTGAAATTAAAGAAGAAGTTACAATAAATGAAAAAGTTGAAATTAAAGAAGAAGTTACAATAAATGAAAAAATTGAAGTTGCTGAAGAAGTTAAAATCAATGGACAATCTGAAGTTAATGAAGAAATTGCAATTGATGTAAAAGTTGAAACTAACGAAGAGTCGGAAGGTGAGATTAATGAGAATAGTAGCGCAAATAATGATGATAAATTAGAGGATGAAACTAAAGAAACTGATGAGGACGTTGAAGAAATTACTAAAAGTTTGAATGAAGAAGATGAATTGGCACAGGAACAGAAATATACTACACACTCGTTAAAAGAAGTAGTTCAAACTACTGGAAATACAGATAAACAGGAAGATTCCAAAACATTTATACAATATACCAAACGTGATGATGATTTAATAGATTTATAGATACATAATTTTTAGCATTTTACATAACATTTAAAGTTCAAATAAATAATACTTAAAAATGATTCTAGAAGATTGAAGTCCTAATTTTGAGATTTTTCATCTTCACTGATGGTTTCAACTTCTTCGGATTCAATTTTATCTGACTTCTCATTTGGTTTAATTGATAAATCGATCTTTTTGAGAACGTATAAACCCATTAAAGCTATAAAAATGTAGAAAGCTGCATGTAGTGGTTTGTGTAACATTGCATAGGTGGTATATTTGTAGCGAATAACAATTGAAAGATTTTTCATTTCATCAACTAAATTTTCAAATTCAAACGTTACTTTTAAATGACCAGATTCGACATCTAAGTAAGAATATTGATTAGTAATAGTTGGTTCTGCAACTGCAAATGGTAAAGCATAATCAATTAATTCAGCACCTTCTGGTAAATAAATAGTAAAGTTGACCTTGTCATATGTAGAATCATGAATACCATCAAGAATCTTGGTGGTGATAATATATTCATCATCTTGTTGTTTAACAAATTGATCTAATTTGTAATCCCAACCAATGGTAAAATTGTAATTCCAACCACCAAAAATAGGGAATCTTGGACGAATAATTAGTTCATTTTCATAATATTGAGAAGTTGAAACATTACCAACTTTATCTACATAATAAATGGAATCATACTGCAAAGCCTTTGAATGATCAAATGGTATTCTCAAAGCTGTAATAGCGTGATGTGGTTTGTTACCTATAGATTCAGTCATATATTTAGATCTTGAGAAACCTTTATCTAATTTAGCACCATGATTGGTAAGTTCATAATATTCTTCTAATTGAAGGGTATTCGACCAATGGGAAACCCATAAATCTCTTTGTAAATAATTAATGTATGTTAAAGGTAGATTTCTAGGATAAGTAAATGTGAAATCATGAACTGTGTTTCCTTCAATTAAATCTGAAGCAACAAAAGAAACTGATCTTTCATTTTGGACCTTTTCAAATGAAATTGGTAAATCATCTAAGTTAAGTACAGTAATAGATTTTGTATTTGCAATGTCTAATGAGTAAGAAATAGTATCATATGAAGTTAATGGATAAGCGTAAGTATTTAGTTTTATAACTTGAGTATTTTCCATTGGGATATGTTCAGGATAAGGAACCATTTGATTTGTAACCATAAATGAGAGGATAAATTCAAATGTAGAACCAGGAGCAATTGGATATGGGAATTTAAGATCAAAATATGTTAAATCATCATCTTGAACTGGAATTTTTTGAGGTCTTAATAAAGCTCTCTTACCATCTTTAGTAGCATAAATTGCAACCACAAGAGTTGCATCAGGACTCATATGTTTTGGTAATCCAAAAAGATATTGAATTGCGGGTTCTGAATCTATATTAGTAACTTGTATATCATGTCTCTCTTTAACGAATGATTTTCCAACATCTAAAACTCTAGAATATTGAGTATTTTCCCAAACTTTTTTGAAAGGTTGAACAGCCAGCACAGATGTGACAAATAGCAACCAAATATTCACAAATTGAGTCAAGTTCATGGGTAAATGGCCTTGAACAGAGTTAAAAAGTGAAAAAATCAAGTGAAAATGTAGAGCAACGTGTCCTACAGTTGAATTTGTTGTGTCCAAATTTCATGACAATGCCAATATCTTCTCCTCGCAAAATTAGAAAAAACGAAAATTCCCCAATTTTCCGAAGGGGGCTCGTTAATAATTGGAAAAAAGTTTTTTTTTCTTCAATGTGTGTAAGTAAAGAAGTCGGTATTATAGAATGAATTTTTTTATCACTTGTGAAATTTTTCTTAACATGAATGAAATATAATTTAAGTTTCTTGTATTAGGGATAACAGATAAAGAAATGGGACGTAGACAAAAACAGAATAAAAAGATTGTCTTTTCAGACACAGATTATGAAACTCCTTCAAATGTGAATGAAAACATTGATAATAATAATGTAAACAATAATGAAAAATATAATGATTATAATAATAATATTGAAAGACCATTAAAGAGTTCTAAGAAATATAATGAAAATAATACTGGAAACAGAGAAAACAAAGTAACAACCGAAAATGGTTACAAAACTGTTTATTTTGATGATAAATCAACTGAAAATGATGATGAGTATATGAAAGAAAATCCTGATAGTGATGATGAATTCTTCCAACAAGATTACAATATGAGTAGAGCTGATTTAAAGAATAAAGCTGCTAAATTGTATGAAATTCGAAAAACTTTACCAGTTTTCAAAGTTAAAGATGATATAATCCCACAAATAATGAAAGAACCTGTAACAATTTTAATTGGTGAAACTGGTTCTGGTAAATCTACACAAATACCGCATTTCTTAATGGATAAAGTGAAAAAGAATATAGCTGTTACACAACCTCGTAGAGTTGCAGCAATGAATCTTGCAATGAGAGTTGCTGAAGAATATGGTTGTCACGTTGGTGAAGAAGTCGGTTATTCAGTTAGATTCAATAATGTTACATCTCCTAGAACTAAACTTAAATATATTACTGATGGTATGTTATTAAGAGAAATGATGATGGATTCTAAATTATCCAAATATTCTACAATTGTTGTCGATGAAGCCCATGAAAGAACAATTTTAACTGATTTATTAATAGGTTTCTTGAAAGGTTTATTGATTGAAAGAAATAAAGATGTTGCAGCAGGTGCTGAACCAAATTTTAAAGTTATCATCATGTCTGCTACTTTAGATGCTGAAAAATTCTCCTTTTTCTTTAATAATGCTCCAATTTTATTTGTTGAGGGTAAAATGTATCCTGTTGAAAGATTTTATATGAACAAATCTGCAGATGATATTATAGATACATTAGTCAAATCTGTTATTCAAGTCAATCAAGGTGAACAATCTGGTGATATTCTTTGTTTTCTTCCAGGTCAAGAAGATATTGACAAAGCTGTTGAAATTCTTACTAATATTTCACCGGAACTTCCGAAAGAAGCTCCAATGATTGTTCCACTTCCCTTATATGCTGCATTACCTCCTCAACAACAAATGAAAATATTTGCTCCTTTAAAATCAAGACAACGTAAAGTTATTATATCAACCAATATTGCAGAAACATCTGTTACTGTTCCAGGTATTAAATATGTTATAGATAGTGGTTTAAGAAAAGTTAAAGTTTGGAGACATCAATTAGGTTTATCAACACTATTGACAGTTCCAATTTCAAAGGCTTCTGCAACTCAAAGATCGGGTAGAGCTGGTAGAGAATCTGCTGGTAAATGTTTTAGACTTTATAAAGAAACTGATTATCTAAAACTTACAGATACAACAGAACCTGAAATCTTAAGATCAGAAATTATATCACCTGTTTTAATGTTGAAAAAACTAGGTGTTGATGATATTTTAGGTTGGTATTGGCTTGAAAATCCTGGTAAAGAATCATTAGTTTCTTCATTACAACAACTATACTTATTGGGTGCACTTAATAATTCTGGTAAAATTACTCCATTGGGTGAAAAGATTGTTACTTTACCGGTTGCTCCTCATTTAGCGGCCGTCTTGATCAAAGCACAAGAAAATAATGTTTTAGACGATGTTATTGATATTGTATCTTGTCTTTCTGTTGATAATTTGTTAATGAATCCCCCAAGTGAAAAAAGAGATGAAATTAATCATTTACGTAGTGATTCATGTCCATTGGGTACTAACCATGGTGATTTAATAATGTTGAAAGAACTATATGATATATTCAATACATTTAAAGAAAATGATGAAAGAAAGAAATGGTGTAAAGATATTTCTGTCTCATACAAAGGATTCAAAAATGTTTTAAGAATAAGGAAACAAATTAAGGAATATATGCACTCATTAGGTTCCGAATATGATGATAATAATGATCTTGAAAATGAAAATGATTTCAGAGATGATAATAACACCAATATAGGTAAAACTATAACCAATCGTATCATTGATGTTGACTCTATATTGAAATCTTTTCTTTATGGTTTTATTTCAAATAGTGCAATCGGTATGCCTGATAGAAGTTATAGAACTGTGACGAATGGTAATTTAATATCGGTACATCCTTCATCATTACTTTTCGGTAAAAAGAAAGATGCAATTATGTACATTGAATTTGTTTATACTGTTAAGGGATATGCTAGAAATGTTTCAGCAATTAAATTAGAATGGTTACAAGAAATTGCACCACAATTCCAAAGTAGTAAAACCAGTGTTTCCAAAGCTTAGATATTTAATTTTTATATTTTTTACTAAAATTGGAAAAAATATATAGATTATACAAAGTAAATTCATTTTTTAGAAAACTTAGACTTAATTGAAGTGATAAAACTTTTGGGTGATATTTTTCTTACCCTAAAAATGTAGTAACCTGTAACCATAATGCAGAGATTAAATCCAATATAAGCACAGAAGAACCCAATATTCCTCCATCTATCACCATAATTTATTCCAATACTCTCCAAGAATTGATCACCAACATTATATTGACAAACTTGACAATTGTTCGTAGAATTTGGATTATTAACATATCCAGTATTAGTTTGGAAATATTGTTCAAGATACTCACCACAGGTCATATTTTCAAGAGGTTCTAAATAGTTATATTCTTCTTCAGCACAAACAACTGGTCTATCATGTAGTGAAATAGCTAATTGATTACCAACAAAATAAGTCAAAGGTGAAACTCTCCACATAAATTTCCAAAACCCAGGCATAAGCATAGGTCTTTGGAAAACACCACAAAATGCAATACAGAAACTGAACAATAAACCCAATAAAATATTTGCAGTTGGTAAATCTGGTGATGGATATAAAACCATTAAAGAAAAAGATGGATAAAATAATTGGAAAAAAAATGCATAATTGAACCACCAGAAACCAGCATGTTTTGCATCATAATTTAATTGAACTGGGAAATACCAACAAATAAAATAAACAGTACCAAAAACAATACAATAAGGAAGTTCATTCAAATATTGAGACAAAAGTAAACAAGACCAGTGGAATGTATTGGATTTACTTTCACGAACTTCAAATAATTCTCTGGATTCAATAGCTTTTGTTTGAATTTGATTCATCAATGGAGCACTAATAACAATTGTTAGAAAATTAGCAAACATGACATTTTGCATACCAATGACAGTATATTTAATATCCCAAAATGAAAAACCTACTAATAAACCACCGAGGGTGGTCAATCCCAGCTTAGGCATAATATAAGGAAGAGAACGATACATTTGAGTAAAAGTTCTGTTTAAAACTTGATAAAATTGATATGGATAACTAGTTGCATATTTAGAGCTGAGATCTTCATCTTCTGGTTGTGCAATTGAGCTTCCTTTTTGAAGTAAATCGACAATCTCATTTGAAGCATTATTATATTCATCACTTGATTTCCAAATTTCAAACCAATCTTCAGCTACAGAAGCAGTTGCACCAGCACCAATAACTTCTAAAATATATTCAGCTGGATTTTCACTTTTATCACAAACCCTACCACCATGACTTTCAAAATAATCAATAACGGTTCTTGAATCGGTACCAATATCACCAAAATAAACAGTTTGACCACCTTTCTTCAATAGTAATAATCTATCAAATTGTTCGAATAATGTAGCAGATGGTTGATGAATTGTACATAAAATTGCTTGACCAGCTTTAGCTAAATCTCTTAAAACTTGAACAATTGCCCATGATGATTGAGAATCTAAACCTGAAGTTGGTTCATCTAAGAACAATAACAATGAAGGTTTAGCAACTAATTCAGTAGCAATTGATAATTTCTTTCTTTGTTCAACATTCAAACCATAACCAGAAACACCAGCAATAGAATCAGCATAATCTTCCATATCTAAAATTCTCATAATCATTTCAACATATTCAATCTTTTCTTCATCGGGAACACTTCTTGGTCTTCTTAATCTAGCACTAAACAATAACGATTCCTTAACAGTAAGTTCAGCAATATGAAGATCTTGTTGTTGGACATAACCTGTTCTTCTTTCAAATGATGATCCCATTGGTTGACCATTAATAAGCATATCACCTGTAACAATACCAACATCAGTACGTCTAGATAAAACATTTAATAAAGTCGTTTTACCTGCACCAGATTCACCCATTAAAGCGGTTAATGTTCCTGGAATGACATAACCTTGAACATCATCTAATAACTTCCTCTGTTCTTTTTCATACAGAACTGAATAATCAATATGTTGCCATGTGAATATATCATTTGATCCTAATTTGTGATCTTTACTGCTACTAGTACTCAGCATGGTTTCCACCCTTGATATACCATTATCTCCAATTTTTTCCAAATCAATATTATTATCTTCCTCTGCAGCAATAGAACGGAAATGTTCAAACATTTTATTGGTAATTTTTGCATTTTTAACAAATAATAATTTATCAGATGATGGAATGATAGGATTAAAAATTTCAACAGAAATACATGAAATTATAATATAACCAAAGATGAAAGCAAACAATATTCCAAAATTTCTCCAAGCATGGCTGAAACTATATGTAAATGCAAGTTCAAGATATACATCACCATTAACATTATTTTGGCCATTATAGATTTGTTTAGAGGCGGCCGCACCAACAAAACCACAAACTTGATTGATTCTTGGATCAATATTTTGATAAAATGGACCATTTGGAATTAATTGAAATGGAGTACATGGCATTTCCAAATGGTGAAATTGCATTGTAATCAAAGCCTCAAAAGCATAAAGAATTGGATTACAATATGAGAACCATTTAAACCACCAATACATTGAAGGTCTCTGAATCATATAAGAGGAATAAATAACCATTGACATCATTGTAATACCACAAATACCCATTGCAGCAGATTCGTTTGGCATCAATGCTGAAAGTAATGCAAATAAAGAATAAATTGCTTGAACAATTAATACAACAATCACCAAATATTGGAAAAAAGCACCAGCTTCTCTTTTCAAATTGACTAAGAAATAAATAACAATTGCAAAAATGATAATGGCAACAAGTTGAATCGGAAATTGCACAAGTTGTTTAGCAAGTAATTCAGCTGATGGATGATATAGTTTGTAGCCGTATTGCTTATTTAAAATTGGTTTATCCAAAAATAAAGACGGAGTTTCCGCTAATGCCATAATTGCAAAATAGAAACACGAGAAGAAAAGAGCACCCCCTCTTGAAAAGGCACCAACAGTTGAATAGGTAGTATTATAAGCCAATGAACCCATAACTAAAGCTTGTACAGTTGCTGCACCAACTAAGGTAATTGGATAAGAACGATCGTTCACAATGATCTCCCATCTTCTTCTACAGCATGCTTTCAATTGAGTTAAATAATTGACAGTGTATACTGATCTCTTTGATGTATGTTTTTGTTTAATAAGTTTTTGGTTTTCCTTAAGTCTTTGCAATGGATCATCACCATTGGTGTATTTTCTTAATTTTTCATCTATTTGATCTTGCACCTGTCCAAATTCTTTTGAGTTTCTCCAAAGAGTTTCAAATTCATCTGCTGTAGATGGAATAATACTAACATCTTGAAATTCAGGGTTGATATTTCTAGCATTGGGATCAGTAATTGCAGTTAAAAATTCAGAACTTGTCTCACGCGGATGTTTCAAAAATCCTAAATTTTCAAAATACGCAACAGCTTCATTGGTTGGACCAAAATAAATTTGTCTACCAAGATATAACACTGTAACATAGTCAAATAATTCATAGATGTTTTCTGAAGCTTGATAAATGGTAACAATTGAAGAGTTCTTGTAAATATTTGTGGATGTTCTTAAAGCATGTACAAATTCCAAAGCAGTTGAAGAATCTAAGCCTCTAGTTGCATTATCATAGCAATAAATAGTACCACCGGTAACCATAGCTTCAGCAATTGAAACTCTCTTCCTTTGACCACCGGAAATACCTCTAACAAAATCATTACCAACTAATGTTTTTTCAACATGTTTTAAACCAAATAGGATTTCTTGTAAATCTTTCATATTTTCAATATATTCTTTTCTAGTTTTATTATCATATCTAATATTTGGTGTTTTACAAGCAATTGCAAAATTCAGGGTTTGTTCAACTGTTAAATATGCAAAATGAACATCTAATTCAGGATTATAAACCAACAAATTGTTCATATGTTTTGACATAATATCCTTATCGATTCCATTATATGATAAATTACCATCAACACCTTTATAAGTATGAGCTTCGCCGGCAATTGTTTTCAAAAGAGTTGAGCACCCAGCACCGGGTCTGCCAAGAACCAATGTAAGAGTTCCAGGTGCTAAAAATCCAGTGACATTTCTTATAATTTTTCTTGTCTTTGGTAATTCCTTTAGACTATGTGCATTGTTATTCTTTTTAGCTTGAATTCTATTATATATCATTGCAAATGGTTTAAAAAAAACATCAGTAACATCTTTCAAAACAGAAGCTGCAGTGTTTTTACCGGTAACAGTTAAATCTTGAAACACCACATCAATTTCATTCATATCATATCCATTATCCCTATTAAATTTCACAATATAGTTTAAAATTGCCTCTAAATTGAAGTCATCTTTATCCATTTGGAAAGTTTCCATTTCATTAGCATTTTTACTAGATATTGTCTTAGAAAGTGTAGCAAATCTAGTCATAACATTATTCTCTGGATCATTAGTAACTGATCTTTGAATACGATCATTAAAATCTTGCATTTCAAGATCTAATTTAGCTTCCTCCGAAGAGGTATTCTTAAAGGAATCTGTATCATCGGGATTCCTCTTCATTATCAATGTAGTATAAATTAGTAGTATTAATGTATATAGTTACTAAAGTGAATCAATAATATTGCTGGTATAATAATCAAGGATATGTTATTCATTAAATACCCCATGAATGGGACAACAACTGTTTTTCAAACATTATAAGTTTACTCCGAAGGAGATAACGCCGCCTCTCACATTTTCCGAAGTTTTTTTTTGTGGGGGAGGACATGTCAAATACTTGTATTCGGATGTTTCTTGATGTTGGGATGTCTCTGTTATGACATTATCCCGGATGGCGATTGGTAATGGATACGACTTACAGGTTAGGTGGCTTTATACAAGAAAAGATAAGGTAAACTGAG
This sequence comes from Pichia eremophila, assembly GCA_030579415.1. NCBI lineage: Eukaryota > Fungi > Ascomycota > Pichiomycetes > Pichiales > Pichiaceae > Pichia > Pichia eremophila. The sequence goes on along the minus strand of JAKTQW010000205.1, from coordinate 47,463 downwards.
TAAAAGTTATAATCACTAAACAATATATATAGAAAAAGAATACAGAACCCTTTGACGGAGTTAACTTCCATTGTGGGTAATTAACTGATCTGCTTATTATAAGTTATTCCGAAAATTTAAAAGTTTAGGGCAAACTGCACAAATTATATCTCTAAGTTTTAATGAATAATATTTATATAGCTTTTACATAAACTCTGTATCTAGATGTTAAATTTTATAAATTATTCTCATTGAAGGACTAATAGTCATTCAAACTATTTTTAACATAACCTTTTGCTCTCTGTTTTTCAATATATTCTTTCCATAACTTATTGTTAGATAAACATTTTGCATCACCACAAATGATAAAACTATATTTAGCTCTTGTAAATGCAACATTCATTCTTCTTTTATCTGACATGAATCCAATATTTCCTTCATTATTAGATCTAACACATGACATTAAAACAAAATCCATTTCACGACCTTGAAATGCATCAATTGTTGCAACAATAATACCATTAACATTACAAACTGTAACATTTTTCTTATCAGTAATATCTTCTTTATCAATTGTAACATTAGTTTTAACATGACTTGGATTAATAATTTTATTATTTTCTAGAGTTTTAACAATTAACTCTCTTTGAGCTGCATAACCTGTCATAATACCAATAGTTGATGGTTTAACTTTATGTTCAACAATAAGTTTAACAACCATTCTTTCAATATATTGAACTTCTTTTGTATTTACCCAAGAAAATCCAAATTCTTCACCAGAAACTGAAAATTTCTTACTTTCACTTGCACCAATACCTTGATGATCATAGAAATAAACAGGATATTTAATACCTTCCTTCTTTCTATCTTCAGCTGTAATACCATCCTTTAATTCACCATTATAAAATTGTTCTCTTGAAAATTCAGAAATATCAGGATGCATTCTATATTGTGTATCTAACATTTCAACATTTTCATATGTACCATTTTCAATAACTCTTTGAAATAATGACATTTCTAATGATCTAACTCTAGCAAAAACACTTAATTGTGCTGTATCACCAACAAAAATAACTTTTTTACATCCCTTTGCACCTAATGGAATTAATGTTGATGGTTCTGATGATTGAGTTGATTCATCCATAATGATAACAGGCATCTTTTTAATTTCTTTTAATGATGGACCTGCAAGGGTTGTTGTTGTTGCAAGGATAATATTTGCTTGATTAATAAATTGTTGTTCATGTTTTTTACATGCATCTAAATATTTACCAAATTCTGATGCTTTAACATTAGAATAATCCTTCTTTAGTTTAGTTCCAATATTGAAAATATTATCTGGTAAAACATCTGAAATCTTATGATGTAAACAGACTGAACCTAAGGGGTGATCTCTACTATATTCTTTTTCTTTGGAAGCTGAAACAATACGTAAAATTTTATCCTTATATTGGGGCATTAATTTTTCTGCAATATTATCAACAGCTAAATTAGAAGCTGCAACAACTAAAATTGGATAATAGTTCAATTGGTCAATTAATTGTAAAATAATTTCATAAATTGTTGAAGTCTTACCAGAACCTGGTGGACCTTGTAAAATTGTAACTGAATTATTAAGTGCAGATTGTAATGCATTTTTTTGAGAATCATTTAAAGTATTGAAATTTTTCTTAATTTTATTATTGAATTTAATCTTCTTAAATTTGTTTTTACCTAAAATCAAATTGATAAATTCTTTATTTTCAATTTGATTCATTGAATTCATAACTCTACCAAGAACAACACTAGCTGGAAGGAATGCAAAATTCTCACCATTTTCATTAACAGGGAATGGACTACTATTCCATGGGAATAATTTTAAATCGAATGATGAGGTGTAACTACCTCTGTTTGAATATGCATTTCTTTTAACCTTTTCAGTCTTACCACGTTTACCACGTTTTGCTAATGTACTTCCAACAACGGTTGCGGCCCAAAATTCAGGTTTAGTATACCAATTCAAATTCATATCTTCCTTTCTGATAATGAAAATAGGTTGATCTCTTTTAAATGGATGTTTTTTCAAATGGGTCATATCTTCACTAACGTACATATCAAACCATGTTTGAGTTGAACCGGTCATAACACATTCTGCATTATTTTTCCAAGTAAGTTCAACATCGGAACAAAAATCAACAGAGTACAATTCCTCGAGTAACAAACTATAAGTTAAATAATCAAGATATTCATCCATATTATCAAATTTCAATCTAGTATCTCTTGGTATTGTATCTCTAACAATTTGTTTAAGTTTTTCAAATTTCTGTTCAGTTGATAATTTTTCTGGTGTGAAATCATTATAATTATTGAATCTAGATAGTTTTGAAGCTTTAGATTTTTCTGGTTGCTGTTGTTTTAGTTTTTGTTTTGATGCTTTAGCAGTTGATGCTTTAGGAACTGGTGATAATTGTTGTTGATTAAATTCAGTTTGGGATGTAGAACTAGACTTGGATTTAGAACTTTCAGTGGAAACTTTCTCTTGTTGTTTAGCTGGAGGTGGTGTTTCCGGAGCACTCTTAGACTTCTTGTTCTTCTTTTCATTCTTTGGAGATGAATTTTCATTTACACTTGGTGAAGGGACTACTGGTTTTGATTTTTCTTTTTCCTTATCGTTTCCATTAGGTTTTAACTTATCAGATTTTTCCAATTTCTTAGAATTTTCCACTTTTCCAACTTTTTTAGCTTTCTTAGACTTTTCAGTCTTTTCAGATTTCTTGGATTTCTCAAACTTTTCACTAATTTTAGTTGTTTCTGATGATCCATCTAAATTAATAACATTATTAAAGGTTTCATAAACATCATCTTGAAAAACTTTAAATAAAAACAATGGATCATCAAATGTGAAAAATGTTTCATTTTGTAAATCTTTATCATTTAAAATACATTTTGAACAATAAGGAATAATATCTTCAGTAATTTTTAAATTATCAATTGAATCACAACTTGTACATTTTAAACTTCTTAAACGATACATATGATCAACAAATTTCAAGACTGATTCATCTTGAGAAATTGAATAAATTAATGAATCATAACCAGCGCTTGCTAAACATGTTGTACAAACAATACTAATAGTATTATTATTGATTAAAATTGCATTTAATTCACTTATTTCAATATCACCACATGATTGACATTTGATTGAATCAGTCATCGAATTATATGATACTGACATATTATGATGATTAAATTCTTCAGAGTGGAAAGTTGCAGGTTTATAACCATTCAGTTCAACTGGACAACAATCACAATTAAATTCTAATGTATCATAGATACCAATATTTAAATCTAATGGTTTGTTTAAAGTTAGTTGATTATTTTCCTTAGAATCTGTTGAAGTAGCCAAACTTTCAATAATTTGACTATCTTTTGATGATTCAGTTTCTTGATCAAATTCGGTATTATCTAATATTGGTTGGATAACTGATCCATTTGTTGTTTCTTCAATGTCAGCTTTAGGTATTGAATTCTTTTGTTCAGCTTCTCTTAACTTTTTATTTTCTTTTTGTCTTTTTCTCTTTTCACTCTTACGTTTTCTCTTTTCTTCTTCATCATTAGATAAAGTTTTTTCTTCCTTTGCTTCTTTTTCAGGTGAAATAATTAATTTTTCAACAGATAAATCAGTTAATGGTACATAATCATCATCATCATAATCATTATTATCAACAATTTCACCATTTTGAGCTTCTCTGAGTTTCTTATTTGCTCTTTGTCTTCTCTTCTTTTCATTCTTACGTTTTCTTTTAGCTGCTGCTTCATCTTCCTTAGATACAATTGCTTCTTCTTTTACATCTTCTGAAGTAATTGATTTCTCAATAGACGACAAATCATTAGTTTCATCACTATTTTTGACATTTTCATTTTCATTTTCATTTTCATTTTCATTATTTTGAGCATCCCTAAGTTTTTTATTAGCCCTTTGTCTTTTCCTCTTTTCACTCTTATGTTTTCTCTTAGATGCCTCAGCGTCAATTTCTTCCTTTGATTTTGATTTTGATTTTGATTCAACTACAGGTGATGATGAATTCACAATTTCATCTTTCTTTTCATCTTTATTTTTATTTTTATTTCTACTTTTAGTCTTTCGTTTAGACCCATTAATAGCCTTATCTTCTGACATTATTGAAAGAATTCTTGCCTGTTGAAATATAAATAATATAAACTTTTTATAACTTCCCAATCAAAATTGAGGAAATGGAATATAACCTCTCTCTTTCTTTCTAAGATGGAAAACTTTTTTTTCTTTCGATTTAAAAATAAATTACGTAATTACATAGTAAGTATATACTTAAGGATTACTTACAAATAAGGTATCTTTGTATAAATATTCCAATTATTATCATCAATATCATTAGGTGTTTGAACATCAACTTCTTTCCAAGATTCTACCCAATTTTCAATAATTTTTGGGAACCAAAAATCTCCATTATTTTTAATAAATGAATAATGACCACCTAAATCAGTTGTAACCATATAAATCCAAGGATGTCTTTTTATATCTAAATAAGGATAATCAGTTGAAATCATTGGATCATCCATTGAATTAATAACTAATAAAGGAGTTTTAATTTTAAAAATTCTCAATGCTGGTGATGCAGCATAATAATATTGTCTACCACTTGATAAATTAACTAATTTACAAGTAAATTCATCATCAAATTCAGCTGTATGTTTAATCCTTTTCTTTAAATTATCATACTTTTCTTGAGTGAAAATATCTGGATTATCAGATAAAGCTTTCAAATTATTTTTAACTAATCTCATTAAAAAAAATGTAATTGAAGGTTCAAATAAATAATGACCACTAACAGAATCAGAAATATGTTTCATTGAAGCATTTAAATCCCAAGGTGATGAAACTGTAATTGCACTTGTTAGTAAAGAATTTTTACCCTCTTTAGCTAAATAATTAACAATTTGTAAACCACCAAATGAATAACCAATTGCATGAAATTGTCTTCTCTTATTATTTGATGAATATCTTTTATGTAATCTATGTAAAATATATTTCATATCATCAGTTGATAAACCTGTATAAAGATAAGGAGTTGTTATTTTTGAACGACTACAACCTCTTTGATTTAAAACTAAAACATGATGACCTTGCATTTTTAATTTATGACAAGTTGCTCTAATTGGTGCTTCTTGAATACCGCCTGCTAAACCTGGTACAATAATACTAATTGGTAAATCATCATTAATCCAAGAATTTTTTAATTCATTGATTTCATTATTTGTATAATATCTACAACGTGGATGTAATCTTGGATAACCTTCAGGTAATGTTTCCATACATTTTTTTTTAAAAAATTCATTATCCAATTCTTCAGCTGGTGGATCAACAACATAATCAAGAGTAAATTCACCTGCATGTAAATCATCAAATTCATCTTTAAATTGATTAACTTCATCATTTGTTATATCAATAATTTCACGACCAAAATAAACAGGATATTGATTATGGAAATCTGCTTTAAAAGTATATAATGTTTGTAATGCACCATTAAATAAATAAGGTTTCAGTAAATGTTTTGCACCATCTTTAATATCAGGAATTCTAGTTGAAACAAATTTATCTAATGAAATAAACTTTTTGTCGTTAGATGATGATGATGATTTTGAATCAGTTAATGGTTTCAAAGGTAATTTAATCGATTCATCTGAATGATAAGCATGAACAGTATTTCTAAAACCCCAATTAGGTAATACAAACATCGTATAAGTGGTGTATGTATTGATAAAAAAAGATTACAGGGAAGTGATATATAAAGAAGAGTATATAAAAAAGTAGGGATGTATATTTTACATTGCAAGTATTAAAATAATTAGTCGTCCACGGAGTAAATTGAATTTTCAAATTTCAAAAAAGTTATACCGAAATTCACCCGAAATGTTGTATTTATTTATTTTTCATTTTTCATTTTTCATTTTTCATTGGACAAAATACATTATGCTTCTTTAGATGGATCATATTGATTTGGTAAAGGAATTGGACGTATAGTGAAATAAGCATTTGATTTATCAACTAAACCAGCAAGCATATTATAGAAACCTATAACACCAGCTAAAATTGCGAAAAATCCACCAGCTTTGAAAACTAATACAGATGAAGCAAATTGAGCAATTGTGAAAAGTAATACAAATAACCAAATGAAAAACATTAAAACAGTTAATGCAACAGTTGATTTAAATGTACAAATCCATAAACAAAATGAGAATAATGCCCAAGGTAAAAAAAATATTGCAATTGATTGAGCATATTCATTTTCATTTGAATAACTTGAAGCAATACCACCAACATCCATTAAAACAAATGCATAACTTGACCAAAATCCACCAAACATAAGGAAAGTACAACAAGCCCAAGTATTACCAATTACAAAACATAAAACTCCAACAATTACTTCAACTAAACCTGAAGTTGTTAAAAATGCACCTAATAAAGTATTTGCCATATGAACATCTCTTGCATGCATTTGAACTAAACCTAAAGAAATTGCAGATGCACTAAAGGCACCTAAACCAGCAGGAACAGGATTTGCATATTCAATTAATTCTCTAGTTTTTTCTCTTGGACCAACTTCGAAAGCACCACCAAAAGCCAGAGTAAATTCTTTCTTATTAATTGGAATATCATTAATATAAATATGATCATCATCATGACGGAAAGATTTATTTGTATAAGATTGAACAACATTTGGTAAATTATCTTTATCATTTGTATTAGTCGTTGAATCCAGACTATTTAAAGAATGATTATTGTTGTTGTTACTGAGAGGAGGTGGATTATTTGACATGATTGTATGATATTATATTATTGTGAGTGTGTGAGTGTGTGTGATTGATATATTATGTTATAAGGGAATACTAAAATCCAAATGGAAAGGATTCTTTTATTGAAAAAGGATAACTAAAAAAGGGTATAGTACCCTTTTTATACTTTTTAAAAGAGTGGATAGCGGAAATATGGTTAATTCCCCTCTTAAAGATAGAATTGTATATAAGACTACTACTACTTAGAATACACCCCCATTTCCAAATGCATATATATAATGTATTATAATGTCGTACTCCGATGAAAATATTTTTATTATAATATAATATAAATATAATAAAATAAAATAAATATAATAAATAGATACTATGCGGGGTGGTATTATTATAAGAGGGGGTGTGATATATATAATAATAATATTATTTAATGTCATTTATGTCATATAATGTTATTTATGTCATAATTATCGGAGTCCATGAAAATTATATTTTTATTATATTTAAATTTACTAAATGGGTCACGTGATGTAGACGCGACGACTATTTTATGATGACGTAATCTTATTTTCTTAAACAATTATTTACCTTTTTAATAATGTCAACACACACTTCACTACACAAGTTTTAAATTTGGAATCATTGGATTGTATAATAATGGATCATTAAGAATTTTAAGTTTTTTCATTTTAATATATATCTTTAAAGTATTACTTTATTATATTAATAGTAGTATATAATTAAATAGTATATAATATATTATTCATACCCCCCCCCCTTTTTGAAAAATGTCATTTCTTCAAATGCTTAAATTTCAAGCAACTAAAAATAAAAATATTAAAATAATATCTTCTCTATGTTTATTCATATTCTTATATTATTTAATATCTTCTTCAAAAAATAATTCAACTTCAAATTCTTTAATATTAGAAAATAGGAAAAATTCTCCTTATACTTATTCAGATAGTGATTCATCATCATCCTCTTCTTCTTCTTCATTAAAGAAAAAGAAATGGCTCCCTCAAAATTTACCAAATAATCATATATCTCATTATAATTTAAATACAATTAAAACAACTAAAAATCCTTTACAAAATAATGAAAAAATTTTAATTTTATCACCAATGGCTAATTTCCATTTACAATATTGGGAAAATTTACTTAACCTTAATTATCCAAGAGAATTAATTGAATTAGGTTTTATATTACCAAGAACTTTAGATGGTGATAAAGCTTTAAAACAATTACAATTGGAAATTTCTAAAATTCAAAATTCAAATAATGAAAATATTAAAAAATTTAGTAAAATTACAATTTTAAGACAAGATAATGATTCACCTGAGAGTCAACTTGAAAAAGATAGACATGCTTGGAAAAATCAAAAAAAGAGACGTTCTCAAATGGCAACTGCTAGAAATTCATTATTATTTTCAACAATTGGACCTTTCACTTCTTGGGTTTTATGGTTAGATTCAGATATTGTTGAAACTCCAAAAAATTTAATTCAAGATTTAGCATTACATGATAAACCAGTTATATCAGCAAATTGTTATCAAAGATATTATGATGAAAATGAAAAAAAAAATTCAATTAGACCTTATGATTATAATAATTGGGCAGAAAGTAATGAAGGTTTAAGAATTGCAGCAAATTTACCTGATGATGAAATAATTGTTGAAGGTTATCAAGAAATTGTAACTTATAGACCTTTAATGGCACATTTTTATGATCCAAATGGTAATATTAATGATGAAATGTTCCTTGATGGTGTTGGTGGTACTTGTCTTATGGTTAAGGCAGATGTTCATAGAGATGGTGCAATGTTCCCAAATTTCCCATTTTATCATTTAATTGAAACTGAAGGTTTTGCTAAAATGTGTAAAAGATTAGGTTATGAAGTTATTGGTTTACCAAATTACTTAGTTTATCATTATAATGAGTAAGTTTATAATTTATTTAATAGCTATATTTAATATATAATTAGATAAGAAAATCCTTATCTCATCTCTCACTCATTGAAAACTGTGGGTTTTTTTAATTAATTAATTAATTAAATTTACTATTATAATATATTTACTATTTATCACTAACTATTGTTATCAACTACATTTATTTGCTTTACTCTATTAACTATATACAAACACACATATACACACATATTAGACATCTATAAACACTTTTAACTACTACAATGAATGAACAAATTCCATCAAATATGGATATAATTAATGTTCTTAAAAATTCAAATTTAACCCCTTCTCAGAAAGTATCGGTGATAACAGAGATCAATAACAAAAATCAACCTTCAAAAAGTATGTATAATTATAACTCTTATTCTATTCTTTTAAAAAAAAACAATGTTACTAACTAATATAGATCTATCTCATGTACCTTGTAAGTTTTACCGTCAAGGTACTTGTCAAGCAGGTAATTCATGTCCTTTCTCTCATCAAATTGATAAAACTTCAGAAACTCAAATTTGTAAATATTTCCAAAAAGGTAATTGTAAATTTGGTGTTAAATGTGCTTTAGCTCATGTTTATAATGATAATAAGAAAAGTATTATTAATAATAATAATAATACTAATAATAATAATACCACTCAAAAAGTTATTAATAATAAAGAATATCAATTTAATCCACAAAATTCTCAAACTTTTATACCTTCATTTGATGAATATTCAAATAATACCAATACCAATACAAATAACTATAGTTATCATATGAATGAATCAAATTTACCAAACTCATCATCTTCTTCTTCAAATCAAATTCCTCTATTATCTTCAACTCATACCTCAATTTCATATAGTTCCGTTCCAAATAATACTTTTATGTGGAATAATAATAATAATATTAATCAACTAAATAACAATGATTTAGTTATTAATTCTAACTCTTCAACAAATTTAAATTCTTCACCATTATTTCAAAATCAATCATTAAGATCACTTTCTTTTTCTAATACTAATACAATGAATAATTATAAACCAAATATTAATTCACAATATCCAAATCAATTTCCAAATTGTTCTAATCAATATCAATGTTCACCAATTGATTTAATGATGATGTCACCAAGTTCTTTATCTGCTCCACCTTCAATGAATCAAGTTCCACAATATTCATCATTTGTTAATAATACTGCAATTATTGATTCAGATGATGAAAATGGTAATAATAATGGTAATATTGATAATGAAGATATTGATTATATACCAAGTACATTACAAGATTTATTAACACCACAAGAACTTATTAGAAGAAAAAGTAGATCATCATTTGGATCATATCCTGGTAGTTCAGGTTTTACTAAAGGACAATATGGTATAGTTGAAGAAGAGACTGCATTTTTCATGGAATAAATAAATATAAAATTCAAGGATTTTTTTTATACAAAAACATAAAATGAGTAATAGAAGTGTATCTCAAATTAAATAGTTATTATTATCTTTTTTTATATAGATATATGGGGGAAATTTTTTTAAATTAATAAACAGAAATACAAAATGTAGATAAAAAAATATGAATATAAAACTTGAAATTTTTTGAAATCAATCAAAAATAGATTATTATAGCAAAACAAACAATTATATGTAACAACGGATAGTAAATAAATGATTAACGATAATCAGTTTTACCCATACCTCTTTTACCAGAGAATAAATGTTTTGGCATTTGGTTACCAATTGCTCTATCAGCTTCACCTTTCTTAGCATTTCTATTTCTTTCTCTTCTTTCCATTTTAACAATTCTTTCAGCTTTTGATCTAAGAGCACCATCATCAATACCATCATTTAATCTATCAGATTGATTTAATGGAGTAATACCACCATCTCTAATTTCATCATTAATTGAACCACGTAAAATATCAGAACCTTTAATATTTGCAGGTTTTTTACTTTTAATTCTTTTATCCTTTAATTTATTTGTATCATGACCAACTAAATACATATGATTTTCTAATTCATTAAAAGTTTTAGTAATTTTAGATCTTGGCATAATTGCACGATTATTTAAATGTTTCTTTAAACGAGCATCATTAATCATTTTCTTTTGTTTATCTCTAATCCATTGAGCTTTTTCACGTATTTGATTAATTTCATCATTATCATCATTCATTTCATCATCATCAGAATCATAGAAACCTTCTTTCTCTAATTGTTCTTCTTCATCTTCTAATGCTTGTAATTTTAATGCAATTTCAGGATCTAAGAAATCATAAACATTTTTACCATTAAGAATTTCTGGCATTATATCATTCTTCCATTCTTCATCATCTAAAATATATTTTTCCTTTAAATTAATATTGAAAACACCTGCACCACCATTTTCAATTTCAATATCTTTTGCTAAAATTCTTCTATTTGGATCATTTGGATCATATTTTTTCAAATTTTTAACTTCATCAGGTATAAAAGCATTTCTTTCAATATTATCTCTTTGAATTGGTTTTGCAACATTAATTTTATTAAGAACATTATCAATTCTACCTGAACCTTTTAATTTTTGTTCAATTCTTGAAGTTAATAATTTTTCACATGCCTTATTTCTAACATTCATAACATTATCATCATTTAAACATGAAGTTTCCATAATTTCAACACCTGATAATTGTTTCATTGAATTAATTAAATTTTGTTTTTCAATATCTAAATTTTCAATTTTAATTATATCAGTTTTATTAATAACTACTAAAACTGATTTATTTGCAAATAAAGGTTTAATTGAATTAAATAATTTAACTTGACTTTCAATACTAAAACCACATTGTTCAGATAAATCCATAAAATATAAAACACAAGATCTTAAATGAGCAATTGCATAAATTGATTGCATTTCAATATTATTCATTTCATCAGTTGGTCTATCTAAGATACCAGGAGTATCAATTGCTTGAAATCTTAAATATTTATAATCAAAATGACCAACATATAAAGATTTAGTTGTAAAAGCATAAGGTTGAACATCAACATCTGCTTTAGTAATTGATTTAAGGAATGAAGATTTACCAACATTTGGATAACCACAAATTAATAAAGTTCTTGTATTTGGATCAATTGAAGGTAATCTACCAATATGTTGTCTAACTTGTTCTAAATAAAGGAAAGCATCTTTTAATTTTTTAACAACTGTTGCCATACGACCTAAAGCAGCTCTCTTTAATTGTTTACATTGAAATAAAGATTGACCAAATTTTAAAAGTCTAATATAATCTCTTGAAATTTGTTCAATAAAAGTTTTTGCTTTTGAAACTGAACCAAGTGAAACTTTATAATGATTTTTTTCATATAAAGTATCCATTAAATCTCTATGGAAAGGATGTAAATCATTAATATTTGGGAATTTTGATAAAATTTCATCAAATTTTTCTATAAAACCTTCACCAGTAAATTTAACTTTTCTCATATAGAAAGCTCTAATTCTTTGAATTTGGAAACCTTGTCTAACAACTGTTGGAGTTTTTCTTTGAGTACGATTAAGTACAATATCCAACATATCATTTGAAGTTGGAACACTAGGTATATCTTTCCAAGTTAATTGCATTGTTTTGGTTTGTATATATTGATATATATTGATATATATTTATTCTGATCAAAAGATTATAGTGAAATTTTTAATCGATATAGAAAATTTGATCAAAATAATTTTTTCTTAAAAAAAAAAAATTTTTTTTTTTTCTATTTAATGTCTACTTAAGGATAAATAAATAAAATATAAAAATATAAATATAAAATAATATAATAGTCCCATCGACGTGTGTCACGTGAGCAGCACGTGATATAGCAACAATAATATAAATAATATAATAAATTAAAAAAAAAAGAAATTTTAAAAAAAATAAACAATAAAAAATTAGAGTAGATAGATAACTCTACTAATTAAATTATCTTCTTTTCGTTCCTGGTTTTATTAGTTTGGTTTGGTTAATAGAGCCCTCGTTTCTTTTTATCTATCTTGCTTTCTATCTTTTTATATCAACCTTATTCTACTGTATCATCATTATATACTTATCGAAAACTATTATTGAATTACCTCATCAATCTTTAACAAATGCACTCATGGGCTCAAGATTTTAATTCAAATACTTCAAATACTTCTTCTAATACATCAAATCCTTCAATTGCTATATCAACCTTTTCTAATCAAAATTTATATTCTCCATCTCTACTATCAACAACTACTACAATATCAAATGGTAATAATAATAATATAAATTATATAAACTATTATAATAATCCCATTCTTAATACCCCTAATACAGGTTATCAAACAAATTATATAGAATCAATGCCACTTAAACATTCACATTCAGCTCCTTTATCCTATAGTGATTACAATAATGATAATAATAATTTACATTCAAATCCTAATATGAATAATTATAATAGTATTAATATAACAAGTAATATATCATCACTCAATAACAACAACAACAACAACAACACTCCATATAATAATAATAATAACTCTAATCAATTATATCATTCTGCTGGTCAAAGATATGGTTGTAGTTATGGTTATTTTGAATCTCTTCCTGATAATAATAATATGAATAATTATTTAAATAATAATAATAATAATAATAATAATAATCATGGTTATACTACTAGAACTAATAATTATAGCTATAATAACAACACTAATAATACATTTGCATCTAATTTACCAATATCTCTTGACAACAATAACAATATCAACACTAATAATAATAAAAGAATATCTTCAACACTATATGTACAAAACAATTCAACTGAAAGTTCAATAAATATTAAAAGTCAAAAATTTTCAAAATCTATTACAAAATCTACAAGAGATAAAAACATCCTCAAAGAAACGACGACAAACAATAATAGAATTTGTTCAATTTGTGGTAAAATATTTAATAGACCATCAGGATTGAAAATTCATATGAATATTCATACAGGTGAAAAACCTTTCATTTGTAGTTGGCCAAATTGTGGTAGACATTTCTCTGTTAGATCAAATATGAATAGACATTTAAAAATTCATAAAAGGAATTTATTACTTAAAAATAGTAATAATAATAATCAAAATCATTTTAACACTAACACTAACAATGATAATGTATTTTATATATCTATGGATCCTAATTCTTCTATTTAACTATTGTATATTTACTTATTATCTATTATATAATACCATTAGATACATGCTATGCTATCATTTGCTCTGCGTCGAAGCGTCGCCCTTTTTTTGATATTTTTTTAAAATTTCCTGATTTTCCAAAATTTCATTGGTAACATGAATTTTGGACGAATATATATCGATATTCAGTTCTTTCTTAATATTAATCTAATAACCAATACAAACTAACAAAACATGGCTAGATTAAATTTTTTAGGATTTGTTATATCACAAGGTAAAATGGATAAAACTATTAAAGTTAGAGTTTTACAAAAAAAATTTGATAAAAAAGTTCAAAAACATTTCCTTCAAAAGAAAGATTTTTTAGTTCATGATGAAGGTAATATTTGTAAAGAAGGTGATTTTGTTAGAATTGAACAAACAAGACCTTTAAGTTCAAAAAAATTTTTTGCAGTTGCAGAAATTAGAAAGAATAAAGGTCAACAATTTTTAACTTATCAAAAGGAAGCTAAAATTAATGTTATTAATGAAGAGAATGAAAAAATTAATTCATTTAAATCAAAACAAGAATTAAATAATAAAAATCTTGAATTAACTGAATCTTTCTATAATGATTTAAATAATATAAAAGATTTAAAATTAAAGAAAGAATTAAATGATGATGAATTGATGAGAATTAATGCAATTAAAGAAAAATATAATATGACAAAAAGTGATAATGTTTTCACACCATCAGTCAATGAATTAAGTGAAAAGATAAATGAATTAACAATTGGTATTAAACTTTCAAATACTGTTAATAAATTATTTAATGATGAATCAAATATTGATAAATTAAACAAAATATTTGAAAAAATTAATGTAAATGAATCAACTCAAAAGAATATAAAGAAAAATTTAGTTAGAAAATATCTTAAATCAGCTCCAATAAGTGAATTAGAACAATTAGGTTTATCTATTTAGTTTTATATTATATTAATAATATGTATAGTCTTGTATATAATACAAAAGAAAAGAATAATAAAGTATATTATTATGTGGTGAAAGATATTATTAGAGCTATGTAAGTAGTATATATGGTATATAAAAATGAAATAGAAATGGAAATAGAAATGGAAATAAAAATGAGTATGGAGTGTATGCCTTTAAAATACTATATATTATCGACTGGATTTGTCTGATATGCAAAATTTAATAAATTATCTAAACCTTGTAATTTATTCTCCTTTTGAACTAAATTAACTGGTTGATGATCATTAAGTATAATTGAAGATGAATTATTATAATCATTAACTTCATTTTCAATTAAATTTTCAATTTTAATAAAGTTATTATTATTTAATTTATTAATTAATTTAAAATCATCTAACCAATTTTCATTAATTATAAGTAATAAATTTTGTTTCTTCTCTGTAAGGAATTGATTAATTGAATTTTCTAAAATTAAATTAAATTTATCAATTGTTAAATTATAGAAATATTTAAACTCGACTGTATTAAAATTTGGTAATTTATGGAAAATTTCAATTAAGAATTTTTTGAGGAAATTAATTGAAATTATTAAATTATTCTCTATTGGTGGTAAAAAATTTAATGAAAATTCAGATAATGATTGAAAGAAATCATTAACATAAAATTTAACTCTTAAAAATGAATAATCTGAATCAATTTCAACTTTATAAGGTAAATTATTTAAAATAATTTCTAATTTTTCATTAAGTTGATTTAATGCATCATTTGGTTCAATTATTGGTGATAAATCTAAAATTAAATTATTAATTTCAGGTTTTTCATTAATTAATTTATTAATTAATAATTGTAATTTTTCTTTATTTAAAGTTTCAATAATTCTATTAATTGGTAATTTTTGTCCAATTATTAAATTATTTATATTTCTTTTCCTTTTAATTATCCTATTTTGTTTATTCTTGATTTGTTCTAAACTTATAAAATTCATTCTACTATTGTTGATTGTATCATTATTATTTTCAAATTTCCTTTTATTAATCATACGTTTTGGTATAATATTATTTCGTGTTAGAGAGTTTTCATTTTGTATTGGGTTTATTACTGGAGCCATTCTAGTTAATAAAGGGGATAGGTTTAAAGGAAAACAAGAGTTAAAAAAAGAAGAAGAAATAATTGCCATTATATAATAAAAATTGTGATAAGTGTTACTTTTTTAATATTGAAATTTTCTCTCTTGTTCTGTACTACTAAATTATAATAAAAAAAAAGGTAAATATTAAAAAATATATGAAGGAAGCGAGGTTCGAACTCGCGCGGACAATCGCCCAACAGATCTTAAGTCTGCCGCCTTAGACCACTCGGCCATCCCTCCAATTATTGTTTTCTACTTATTGGAGCATTGTCTGTTTTTGTTATTGTGATTACGTAAGCAATGTAAAATAAGTTTTAATTGTTTTAAAACCTTTTGTTTTTAATGTAATGCCATTATAATTGATTTTACACTATTATGATTCATTAAAAGTTATATAATTACGTTTAGGGAAAAGAAAAATTAAAAGAAATAAACATTTAATAATTTTTACTTTTCTAAAAGGGAAAATAACTTTTGGAATCAGAGATAGATACTTTATATTCAAGATACTTTTTTAAATAAAAATTAACGAATTTCAGTCATTTAAGGACTCCACACATATACAGATACACTCTAATAATAATTACATTACTAGAATATTTTTAAAAAGATCCATTAAGTACAAAAATTATAAAATTAATTAAATTTTTATCCATCATATTCTATAGAAAACACCCTTTGATTCATCATATATTCTAGCAAAACCACCGCTACCTATATACTATATTAAATCCCCTAAATTATTTTTCAAAGGAATAATTACATTATGTTTCATTAATTTAACTTTATTTGTCCTATATTTTTCATGAAATAATTTAACTAATCTATAAGACAACCATAGATGCAGTTTATTAATAGAATTATTAGATGTAGTAGTATTTGCAAATGTAAATGTAACTTTTTTACGATTCTTACTTTTCTTTTCATAGTTTGGTAATTCAAAATGTTTATTACCCTTATTATTTCCCCTTTTTGTAAAATTAATTTTTGGAGTTGAAGTAATTGATGAATTTATTTGTGAATTTGATAATTTTATAGGTGATGTGTATATTGGTAATGGAGGTGTTATCATACCTGGTAATGTCTCCAATGTATTTGAACCAATTGATAAGTCCATCGTCTTACTTTAATGCTTTAAGTTAATAAGATAGATTGTCTTATTAGGATAATTTGCAATTGGTACGCGATGAGCTGAAACTTCACATTGGAAATAAGCAGTATCTAAAATACCTTCAATTATACCTGCAGTAAATGATTCAATTGATAATGAATTATATTCTTGAGTTGGTGATAGGAATGATGATATAATTGGATTATTATCAATTATCATAAATTGAAATTCATTCTCTGAAGATTTTTCTAAACCATTTGATGATTTATTAAATAATGATAACCAAATATCATTTGAAATAAAATGTAAAAAATCTATAAGTTTTATAATTCTATGTGAAGTATTTGATTTACCATTTGATGAAATATTATTTATAAAATTATTCTTTGTTGAAATTAAATTGAGATATTTTAATCCAATTGAATAACCTAAATTATTTAATTTACGTTCAATTTTTAAAATATTATTAGTATTCTTCATATATTGTGAAACAATTTCCATTATAAGAAATTGTAATGAAGATAATGAAACATTTTTATTATTTCTGTAAATATTTTTATCATATATAAGAGAAGTTGCATTTTGATTTCTACGTAAAGTACCAGGTGATGGCATTGGAGATGTTGGTGATGGCATTATGTGGTGTGTTTATATGATGATATTATAAAGATATATAATATTATAAAGAGAAACCCGTATAAAATAAAGACAACATGTCGATAATTTTTTGATTTTGTATTAGATAATAATTTTTCACTTTTATATATTATTATTTTGGTGTTTTCTCTTCTCTTTCTTCAAAGGAAAGTATATAGATATTAGCATACAATGATTACAATTAGAAGGGCCGAAGTTAAAGATGTTGAAGCAATGCAAGATGCAAACTTACATAATTTACCAGAAAATTATTCAATTAAATATTATTTATATCATTTATTATCATGGCCAGGAGCATCATTTGTTGCATTAAATGAAAAGGATGAAGTTATTGGATATGTTTTAGGTAAAATGGCGGATGATGACGATGAGGATAAGACACCACATGGACATGTTACATCATTAAGTGTTAGAAGAAATATGCGTCGAAATGGAATTGCAGGTGAATTAATGAAATTATCATTGATTTCATTATATGAAGAATATAAATGTGAATATGTTTCATTACATGTTAGAGCAAGTAATAGAGCTGCATTACATTTATATCGTGATTCATTAAAATTTCAAGTTTTAAGTGTTGAAAAAAGTTATTATCAAGATGGTGAAGATGCATATTATATGAAAAAGGAATTAAAGGATGTTAAAAGGGTTAATCAAGATAATGATGATATTACAATTGATCTTATATAGAGAAGTAATATTTTAACTTAATAGATATTTACATAGATAATATAATATAATGTAATTAATTCAGAAATAGTTTAAAGGTAGCGTGGTTTTTTCCACATCAATGCGTTGGGATTAGACAAGACGTCACACCCGCATCTCGAGCCAAATGCACTCTGGTCATCATTTAATTCACATTAGTTATTATCTATTTATCTAAGAGATGATAGTGTACAACTGTACATAATCATTTCCTTGTTAAAAGAAGTAAAACTAAACAAGAAAGAGGAAAAGAAACAATATTAAAGAGTTAAAACAATTATACAATACAATACAACCACCTTTTATAGAGGAAAATTAAATTTTTTTCACCACTAAAAAAGAGAGGGTTTTATATATTATAGGGTTTGATTAATTATATTATTATAAACTTATTTCTTGGTGTATGATAGTTTGTCTATGGAGACTTCATTAGTATTAGTATCTAATGTGTAGATGTAGAGTGTACATTGTGCTTGGTTCTTATCTGGTCCCTCAGGTGTAGTCTCTAATAGACAAAATGAAGGTGGACGGGATTCTTTATTATAATCTTTTATACCTGGTATAAATGCACCAGTTGCAGATCCTGGACATACAAATAATGTATCATCTAATGTATATGCCTCAGATCCACCATTAATACCTCCAATTGTACCTCCCATAGCGGATTTACCAATTGGTCCTGATGGCGGTACAAGTAATATATCAACATTTAATTGTCTAGAAATTGATAATAATGTTAATGGATCACCTCTAGGTACATGTAATGCACTACAACATCCAATTGATAATCCATCAATTTTAATTACACTATTAGGTATTGGACTTATAATATCTAATTCATTATCCTCTATCATTTCATTTTCCTCCTCCTCTTCTTCTTCATCATCATCATCATCATTAACTAATCCTAATTCAAGTTTTAAACTTAATTTTGATTTATTGTTTAATTTTGTAATTGAATCTCCGAGAAGTAATAATTTGTCAATACGTGATTTTTGTTTAAGTAATGCAGCAAATTGTGGTGGTAATGATGCTGCAGAGGTAGGAATTCTTAAATCTGATAATACAACTATAAGCATTGTATTTTGTGTATGTAGTAGATGGTATAAATTCTTTAGAGAAAGAACTTAATACTTGTTATCTAATCAAATTATAAAGATTATCATATATTTGTTCATATGTCTATATATTACTATGTTTACTGAATGATTTTCATTAAGTACTATACCCTAGTATATATACTGAACAAATACTATACCACTCTACATATACATCTACACTCTACTTACTACACACCATATACACACCACCCAATAACTATAACAATATATAAACACTCTATAATAATATATAATTACATGGTAAAATTCTCGAATATTCCAATAACTCTCATTCTCAATTTCACTTTCTTCAATTTAAATATCGGACAATTAACTCTTCTTTTAATATACTCTTTTCCACTTCAAATCATTTCACATCATTTCACAACTAACAAATGTCCGCTTCTTTAATCCGTTCAGCTAAACTTATTCGTCCAACTTTAGACAGAGTTCTTGTTCAAAGAGCTGCAGTTCCTCAAAAAACTGCTTCAGGTATTTATATCCCTGACAAGAATGCTCCAAAGCCAAATCTAGCAACCGTTATTGCAGTTGGTCCAGGTTTCCGTTCTCAAGGTGAAATGATTGCTCCTTCTGTTGCTCCTGGTGATACTGTCTTAATTCCTCAACATGGTGGTCTTAGTGTTAATGTTGAAGATTCAAAGGATGATTTCATCATTTTCAGAGATTCTGAAATCCTTGCTAAAATTGAATAATTATAGTTAATTCTATAGTATCCTGTATATATATAATACACACTAATACATACAATTTATTTATTTACATTATTGTTAAAATTACTTTGATAAATCCAAACATTACCTCCTTTACTATTCAAAAATTCAATTAATTCAACAATATCATTAAATTCATAATAACTCCATTTATTAAATACACATCTATTAATTTCACCAATCCAAATAACTTCACCAATTTCATTTCTTTCAACAAGTAATTTCTTAAATTTATCAACACTTACTCTACCTCCTTCAAAAACAACAACTCCTGATCCATCTCCACCTTCAGATTCCCTAACGGATACACATACACCTTTAACTCCCATCTCTCTACCATTAACATTAACTTTATACCTATTTTTACCATCATGTAATTTCCCCTTACCAATACTAACAACACATCTATAAACACCTTTCTCCATATCCCTCTCCAATTTCTCCTCTCGTTTCTCTTCTTTCCTCTCCTTTGCTTCCTCTTTCCTTTGTAAATTCATTTCATCATGTTTAGCTCGTTTAGCTCTTCTTTCTTCCTCAATTGCCATCTCTAATCCTGTACCTCCAAACTTTAAATCAACATCAGGCATCTCCCTTTTAATTATACCTAATTTCTCTAAATCACGTATCCTCTCAGCCTTTTCACGTCTTCTACCCCTTCTTAATTTACGTCTCTCCTCTTTAGTTAACATAACTTTTGCAACTTCTTTATCTTCTTTCCAATTAGTAACAGGATGTAAAATATATGATGTTATACTATCTTCATCAATTTCAGAATCCCACCATTCAGTATATGGTACTTTACTCTCAATATTAATTCTCCATAAATCTTCTCCTATACTTATATCCTCTTCAAGTCCTAATTCTTTAATACGTTCCTTTTCCTCCTTTTCTAACCTTTTTTTTTGAAATTCTTTTCTAAATGCATCCCCATACCTTTTTTGAACTCCATATCCACTACCTCCAACGTTCTTACCTAATCTTACTCTTACTTTCATTGATAAAAAGAAGTAGTTTGTTATATATTATTGAAAGAATTTAAATCATGTAAAATTTTTATTACATAATCAAATATTGATTTACTACAATCTCAAATAGATAACTTATATCCCCAAAATACTATTTAACAATATAAAAACAAAAATAAAAACAAAAACAAAAACAAAAACAAAAACAATAAAACAACAACTAAGCAAAACCAAAACCTTCATGACCTTCTCTAGTAGCTAATAATAATGCATTTCTTAATTTAGTATAACTTTCATATTCTGGCAGATCTAATTGATTAAAACATGTATGAGCAGTTGGTAATCTATCAGTTGAATTATAAACTCTATGAATACTGAATTTTGATACACCATTCATACCATTAAGTTCTTTAAAACCATTCAATGGAACCTTAGATGTACCTGTAACAAATTGTAATAATTTCGCCCTCTCTTCACTATCAAATGATTTAACACTTCTCCAAAACCATTCAACTTGTGGTGATGATGCAGAATAATTCTCATATTTTGTATTATTTTTCCAATCATCAACATCAATATCAGGTAATCCAGAAACTAATAATTCTAATTCTTGCTCATCAAAAATCGAAATTAATTCTTTATTAATAATTGAATAGAATCCTTCAAGGAAATTATTCATTTGATCCTTAATTGAGGTAAATAATCTATACTCAACAATTAATTTAACATATTCTTCCTTATTTTCTTCAGTAACATTAATATTACGTCCATTCTCAATTAAATCAATAATCTTATGTTCACCATAATCTTCACTCTCAACTGAAAATGTTTCAACAATAATATCAGTAATATCATTCTCCAACATCCAAACCAATGATTTATAATATTCTAAATCTAATGATTCCATATCTTTCAAGCTAACAGATTTACCTAAAATCATCTTAAATACAACTCTACTAAAATGACAATCAATAACAAATCCATCATAAATTGCTTTACCAATGATCATACCAATAAATTTGAAAAATGTTAAATGTTCAGGATTAACCCACGATGTTCTATTAGGATGGAATGTACTCTTATCTGATGAAACTGATGAAAATAATGCATAATTTGGATCAAATATTTGTCTTGATAAAACTTGATACCATTCTCTAGTAACGCCTCCAGCATCAACACCTTCTTCACCATTGAAATGAATATCGAAAATACTTTTCCTAATTTTATCAACAGGTTTAAAGAAAATATTTCTATATGAATCAAGGAAAACTTGATCTCTCCTGATATTAATAGTTAATTTTTCTCTACCTTCATTTCTATTATTATTCTCACCGTGTTCATTAGAGTGATTATTATCATCTTCTTCATGTAATTTTTGATCAAAATAAACTCTCTTATTATCAAATTCTAAAACTTTACTATTTCTGATCAAAACTGCAAATGGTCCACTCATTAATTTAGGATTACTTCTAATCATATGATTTAAAATCTTTTTATGTTCTTCAGTAAACGTGAAAAATAAACTCTCAATTGGTTCTTTACTAAAGTCACGTCCTTTATCTTCTTCATATTTAAGAACATCTAGTAAATTCATTCTTTGAACCTTACTATGCTTACAAACAACCATCAAAGCTTCAATCAATGGTGATAATATAAATGCAATTGAGTTTTTATTTTCATCTTCTCTTAAATTCCTTAAACAGTCACTTAATGCACCCCATAATTGTCCCAATGAAGAGTTCTTATAAAGTGATTTTAATTCTTCAATATCATCTCCATAATTATTATCTTTAGATTTATACAAGTAATCTAATGCTGTTAAAACTCTTAATAACTTTGCTTGATCAGATGCACTTGATGAAAATTGTCCCAACGAGTTCAAATCTTCAATATCTTTATCACTTTTTTGTAATTCTTTGATAAGTTCTCTTAATTCTTTAACAAGCTTACTACTTAAAACAGTTGCCCTTTTTGATAATTCTTTAGGAAATACAATTTTAGCATTCTCTAAAACAGATAAGTTTTGAATAGATACAATAGTTTGTTGGAAAACTTTGTTAGCACATTCATCTGCAACTAATGTATTAATTATATGCTTTAAACTTTTATCAGGAATATTAGGTAATTGAGGAGATCTCTTAATAACTTCATTACTAGTAATTTCTTTCAACTTTTCTTTTATTGTTGGTAATGGTCTTGTTGCAATTTGAATTGATCTAGATAAAATATCCATTAAGTTAGTATCATCCTTGATAATTTTACTATCTAACAAGTTCAATAAAACATTAATTGGGAATTTGAAACTATTATCTTTATCCTTTAATTTACTCTTTTTACTGATGAATTTCTTTAAGAATGACAAGCCTTCTTGCTCAGTTAAGAAATGGAATCTCATACTGTTTTCATTTTCAAGTAAATATTGAATTGCATCAATACATTGAGTAGCTAATGAGATAATAGTACAATTAGTTGGGAGTGTAGAGTTAATAGTGTTATTTGATTTTTCCTTATGATTATCGTTGATGGTTTCAGTTTCTGCATTTTCATTAGTTTCCTTATTAGCCTTGAGACAGATTTGTTCATAAACTGCTTTAATTGATGTTTGATCTTTAATACCTTCTTGTAAAATATAAAGAATAAATGCAATCAAATCAGATCTAGAATGTTTATTCAAACACAAAAATTCAATGCTCTTAAAGTACATAACTCTTTTGTAATAGATCTGAGGAACGAATAACAATTTTGCTAAAGCTGCAATACCTGGTTTATCAATCATTGCACTAAAATAGACTCTTGAAGTTTTCTTTGTTTTGGAATTAGCTTGACTTGAGATAACTAAAGGATTGTTTGATCTTTGCATACTAACAGAGCCATGATCACCGGCAACATTAATTCCAAATGAATTATAAACTCCATTGAACATAGTTGTAAATTCACTACCATCACTGTCATCATCATCATCATCCATGCCGTCGTCGTCTTCATCGTCTTCATCATCGTCTTCATCATCTTCGTCCTCATCTTCATCACCTTCGATGTGACTAGTGGCTTCATTATTTTCAGCATCTTCATCGCCTCCAAAATTAATACGACGTAATCGACGAGAATTTTCATTGTTCATATCCTCATCATCATCATTTGATTCAATGAAATTAATATTAAATCCATTATTACCCATAGCTAAGTTTCTGATAAATCCTAAAGCATCTCTACCACTTCTTTCAATTCTACTTTGTGCAACATGTTGTTCATAAACTTCCTGTCTCATATCATCAGGCAATGCTAACAAAAATTCTGGATCTATTCCAGTACCACTAATGTCAACACTTTCACCTCCGATATCAACATAGATAGGTTCAACAGGTTCACTATTGGATGCGTTGTTATTTCTTTCTTCTTGTTCAGCTTCTCTTTGTCTTTCCAATTCAAGTTGCTCTTCCTTCCACTTCTTCTTCTTTCTTAACTCTTCTTCTTGTTTTTCTTTACGTTTTCTATCATTTTCTTCCTTGATACGTTTATTCTCTTCAGCAATAACAACACTCTTATCATAAGTTAAGTTGATAATTTGAGGAATAGCACGATATGTTAAGTTTTCTCCACTGTATATAGTAGAAACTTCTTGCCATCTTTGTAGTGTTGATTTTATTTCAATGACAGTCGATTTGGAACTCTTATTTGAAAATAATGGTTCGAGAACTCTTCTTAAATCTAACAGATTGGAAGTGTTTGATTCATTTCTACCATTCATAATAGTTTGAGTTAATTGCATAAAAGTCCGTCTAGCATCATCATGAGTAGATTCAGCTGGTAAAGGAATACCGCTCTCCCTATTTGAAAATAACAGTCTTGCAGGGATGTGTTGAAATCTTGGTCCATCAAAAATAGTATCATTCATTGCTAACTCACTACTTCTTTGGATACGTCTTCTCTCAGTATTTGAAGTTTCATCATTTTCGTCTTCATCACCAAGTTCATTCAACCATTCTTCAAGAATTGCAGAGTCATCACTATCACTACCTGAATTATCATCGTCTTCGTCTAAGGAGTTGATATCTAATTCGATAACATTCTCATCAACATCACTTTCATCTTCTTCATCAGAGCCAGAAGTATCACCTAACATATATTGTCCTTCATCTGAAATTTCATCACCAGAATCAAAGTCAGCTTCAGCATTAGATACATAATCCTCTATTTCATGGGCATCAATCATATCATCATCTGAATCATCATCAGATTCATAAACAAAATCAATTTGGTTACCTCTCATTCTATGCCCGTAACCCTCATCATCACCCTCATGTTCATCCTCCTCATCTTCGTCGCCATCTTCATCGCCATCTTCATCACTATCCATCATATCTTCATCGTCTTCGTCATCTCCGTTACTATTTTCATCACTGTCAATATCAATATCAACATCGCCATCACCGTTTAATTCGTCAATGATTTCAACGTCAGAACCATTTCCATCGTTATCAGATAAAATGATCTCAATTCCATCATCAACTAAAAATTCTTCATCAAAATCATCGTCGTAATCATCATCTTCATCCTCAATATCATCCATATCATACATACCTAATGTTGAGTTACGTAGAATATCTGGTGCATCTTCCTTATCTTTATCATCCTCCTCTTCAACATCAACATTTTCATATGCTTCTTCATCAACACCAGTTGTCTGTTGTTCCTCTTCTTTGAAAGTTTCTTGGTATTTTACCTTGGTGTCACCTAAACAACCCAATAATTTTAAAATACTTTCTGAAACTTGTTCAGTATATGGAAAATTCATATCCAATCTAGCCATGACATTAGTAGCAATACAACCAAATTTTTTGTTGAGTAACTCTTTGGTAAAACGATATTGGTCATGAGAGGTCAATTCTAGATCAATGTTAACAACAACATTACTACCCATTTTATCTCCACATAATTTTGAAACAAGATTAATTATGTCAACAGCTCTACTATATTTAATGATGGAGTTTTTGTTTGAGTTTTGGATTTCGTTAATGGTTTTGATTAAGATATCAATTGTGAATTTTCTAGCAAAGTTTATATCGCTATCTGTTGATTTTGGATCTTTGAAGTCAAAGCCAATAGCAGGAGTTGAGGAAATCAAACCTAAAATACAAACAGTACCTAGTGCAGTGAAAAGCTCATGAATATCAGATATACTTTTGTCAACTTTTTCTAATGTATTGATAGTAATAAATTTATGAATTAACATATTCAAAGCAGTAGATCTTGGTCTTTTCTCAACTGGATTCTTCGATTTCTTAGAGAATGTCAAAAACTCAGTTTTACATGAAGTGTACGAGAAAAGTAATTCAGAAATAACTTGGAGTAAAAATACAGCATATGCAAAGCTTCTGTTGTTTTGTTTCATTGTTTCAATTGTACCAAACTCTTTCTTTGAATCCTTTAAATTTTTTTCAGATTCTTTTTCCTTCACACATGAAATATCCATCATATCCTTTTTGCTAATGTTCATCAATTCTGATAGAAGAAAATTCATTATATCAGCATTATTGTCGTTTTTAGTATCATTTGAAGCCTTTTTATCCATATCAATACCATGACTTTCTAAAAGTTTTTTGTCCTCATCACTTAATCCAGATAATAATGGTGATTTATTATGCTTATTAACTTCTTTAACATAACATTTCTCACTAAGGACTTCAGTAAAAATTTCTGCATTACGATGAACTAATGCTGAATTGTCTTCTAGGAATTGTTTTAAATCTTTACCTTTACCTCTAATGAGAACAGATTTCTTATTTAATATTTGATCAATTTCCTTGCTGAAATATTCTCTTAAGATATAACTTGATTCGACTGATCTTCTTATGATATTAATAACTTGTGGTTGAACTTGACCAGAACATTTATTCTTTCTGATGTAAATTAGTAAAGAACGAATTACCTTTGATTGTGAAAGACGCATAATAGTTTCATTGGACTTACATAATAGTACCAACAAGTTTGTAATCTCAAGTAACAAATCTTCAGATTTTATATCTTCGATATCCAGGAGTAAATCCAATAATACGTTTTCAATCCTTTGATCAACATCTTGAATATCAGGCGGAGTTAATAAATAGCTTGTAAACTTGGTCTCATGTGATACTATTGGTGCTTTAGGTGCAAATGGTACTTTTGTTTCAGAAAATATTTTAGTGAATAGCATTAAACAACTTGGGAACCAAAATTTATTTATGTTTGCCTTCTGTAATTTGGATGCAATAAACTTAGTTAAATCATCAATAGTTGTAAAATATTTAGAAAGTTTCAGTTTGTTCAAGATAAATGCAACTAATGTTAAGGTTGCTGAAAGTTTTTGGCTTTCTTTTTCATCAAGAGTTTCAAAATCCATTTCTTTAATGATAGCAATAATTGGGTTCAAAACATCTTCCATACATTCAGAGAATGGCTTTTCAAAAACAGACAAAATTAATGATGCAATGTTTTCAGATGATTCGGGATATAATTGAGCAATAGTGATCCAATGTAAAATATAATTAGGTTCTTCAGTGCTGATCATGAATGATAAATCATCAACAGTATCAATATCATATTTTGGAGAATAATCGAGATGAATTGCCGGGAGAACTTGAGGCGTGTATTTTTTGCCTTCAAGGCCTGACCAATCAAAAGCATCGAAATGGGAAGTTAATATTGAAATATCCTCATTCAACCAAACTTCTGTAGATTCACCAAAAAATTCAAGAGCTTGGATGGCTTCATCATCTGCCAAACCGGCATCACATAAAAATTTGATGTCATAATCTGATGGACTTGTAGTTTCAGGTGATATTGGATATAATCTACCCTTAAATTTCATCCTATGAGTTTTGAAATTTGTAAATGCAGTCTTACTGATCAAAATAACAGCTTCAATTAAACCTTCAGGGATCTTAGATGGGAAATTCTTGAGAGCATTCAAACCATTTTCTGAAAACAATTCTTGGAGTAGAACAAAGTTAGAAATTGCAGCTTGAACTTGAATGGATAACAAAACCTCTGATGTATATTCACGAGCAGAATTACCAAGGTAACCATACATTTTTGTTGCACTTGGAATTGTGCCTAGAATATTAACAGAGCCTAAATCAGCATAAATATTGAGTAATTGATCAGATACAGCTAAAACTAAACTTTCAACATCAATTGAGATATATTCTTTATCAGCATATAGTTTAATAGTTTTTTCATCAAAAGAACTTAATAATTTAAACATTTGAACAGTGAGATCTTTGAGTTTTGGAAATTGTTTATTTTGAAGTACACAAATACTGAATACAGGATTGACAGCTGATTGATTTCCATTAGTAGTGAATTGATTCAGATAAAGTTGATTTAACAAGCAAAACAAAAATCCAAGCTTTATTTGGAGATTGCCTGTTATAGGATATTCTAAGAATGAAAGCATTGTATCAGTATACTTGGTAATAACACCAACAGCAAGTTTTGTGAATGTGCCACGATTGACTTCTTTAGTAAGTCTTTTAGCATAATTAATACCACAGAAACTATCAAATACGTTTCTTAACCAAAACTTTGATCGTGAAAAATTGAAGTATAAAATTGAAATGTTTTTGAATTTTGCACTATTACCATTCCAATCACCATTAGCTTTAGAAGGTTCTCCAATCTCTCTTTGCTTGACAGAAATTGACTGAACTAATGTAAATGAATTGCTTGCAACGTCTCTAGGAGTATTGACATGAAGTAAGACTTCTTCTATAGCAAGTCTTCTATAGAATTTACAGAGACGTTCAACTAAAATCAAACCTTCTTCATCACCGAATACACGTGCGATATCAATAATCTTGTTTGCTTGATATTTATGTAACTTGGAATAAAAATCAGATAAAACAAACAAAAGTGAGTTAGCAATACCTAGGTTTGAAATTGTTTCACGAGCTTTTTCAGAGGGTTCCAAAGAATCTTCAAATTGATTGAAATATGATACATCATCCTCTGGAAACATAATAAAATCATTTAGTTCCATTAATACATCACTAATTTTGCAGAATAATACTGGAAGACAATATGAAAGGGTAGCCTGGTCAATCCATTTTATTATATTTCTGAAATGAATAATTGTTTTTGACAGAGAATAATCAAAAGGTGCATTCTTCAAAGTAGCAAACTTGAATAATTTATCCATGTCAATATGAGCATGGAGTCTTTTCCAATCTTTTGAATTTTCAAACATTGAGGCAAGGAAGATTAAAGTACATTGAATTATACTTGCATCTTTTGAACTCTCCCATCTTTCTAAAGGTTTTGAATCTTTTTCTGTGTGAATATTCTCCTCATGTTGTCCATGATAAAGAGATCCATTTTTAGATTTGTAAAAATCAACTGCATTAAATGTAACACTATCTGGTATAGTATTAATTAAGTTCAATACTTCTTCATCTATGGTAGCTTTCAATTCAGGATGATGTCTAGAAAGTTCATCAACCGCATTACCAAAGTTGATAACATTTTCAAGAATAACCAATTGCTTACAAATTTCTTCATTTTTGAATATTTTAAACATTTTTTGAATAATCTTGTGTTCTTTGATTTTTGCTAAACCATCATTGTTCAAAGCAATTGCATTAACAACATCAGGTAGTTCTAATAATAAATCAGTATCTGGTAGTAAAAATTTTTCAAATTTTTCAAGGAAGGCACTGACAATACCTGCTTCATTTAAAATTGAATATGCAGTTGGTTCACTATTAATAATTGTACTTATAATTCTAACACAATCTACAAGTAACTCATTACCAAATAATCTTGGATGATCCATAATTTTAATTAAACTTTTCAGCATTGGAGAATCATATAAATTTCTCATTCTGTCACCAGGATATGTTGTAATTAATGATATAACTAATTTAAGAAGGAAAGTTAACAATTTAACTTGTCTTGCTGTGATTAAATGATTCTTTCTTAATGAATCTGGTGCACCTCCTTCAAAATCAGGTTTATCAATAGCAAATTGAACTTCAAAATCAAGGAGAGAAATAATGATATTGAAACCATCGTGTGCAACAAAATCATCAAATGCTTCAGGTAATTTTTCAATAAACATCTCAATTAAATGTAAAGGACCTGAACGAGTCATTCTATAATCATTTCTCAAAACTAAAAAATCAAGAAAAATTTTCATTAAACCAGCAGTTCTTAAATGAGTTGCTAAAGATCTATTTTCAATCAGATTTGCTAATAAATTATAAAAATAATTCATATAAGTTTGATCATTGTTGAATTTGAGATCTTTGGCTTGTTTTAAAATATTTTTTAAAATATGGAAAAGAAGACCATGACTAACATTACCACCTAAAGTTCTCATTAAATCTGATGCACCATTTCTTCTAGTTGAAATACTTACAAATGCACGCAATGTAGCAATACAAGGTTCTCTTGGAACATGATTATCAGGGTTAATTAAATCAGACATATATGTTAATAAATATGGTTCATCATCAAAGACTAAACCAACAAATGCACTATAAGCTGAATTTGTGGATGCAGCTGCAATCGCATAACATTTAAAAGTAACCATTTTACCTCTTAAAGCTAAACATTCAAATGATTTCCCACTATATGCAATTGCAATATAGACATGTAAAACAAATTCTGACCATTTTTCCTTAGGAATCAAATCTGCAGCTTTATCAAATATTTGTTGAATCGACAGTTTTTTCAAAGCTTCAGTACTTAATTTAAATGTACGTAAACCCTCACCTGAATTATCTTTTGTGGAATCTTTCTTGCTAGCGGAACTTGCACGAGATGAAATAGTAGTTCCAGTTTTATAATAGTCATAACTTAATTGTTTCCAATTTGATGGAACATTGAAATCAGGTCTCATACAATCATATAAACTAATATGAGTAACATCTTGGTTGGAATGTTTAGATTTACTATGTTTATGTTTTTTCAATGGAAAAGACTCTGTGGTTTCAGTTAGCGTTGAGTTATTTCTTGAAGATAGTGATTGATTATAAGTTTTGATTTCAATTGGAGTTGGACCTTGATAAGTTTCAACTAATTGGAGAGGGAATAATTTGATAAAAGTAATTAAAGTATCTTTATGTTTTTTAGAAAGAGAAAATTTAGTTGGATAATGAGCCGCAAATTTTTCAGATAAACAACAAATCAATTTAATTGATGCAATTTTAATATCTAATGAGTTGGAAAACATTAAATCTGCAACATGATCATTTGAATTATAAATTTCTCTACTTGTACTATATTCTAAAAGTTGATTTGAATAATTGAGACATGTGATAATAACATCAGTTTCCTCTTGTGAAACATCAATTGGTAAAATGAATTCTTCGTCAAGTTTATATTTTTTAATATGAGTTTCAAAAATTTTATCAATTCTATTCAATAAAGGAACATAATGCTTTAAATCAGGATGAGATCCATCCCACTTTTTCGGATATTTAGTTTTCAAATTTTTCACTAAATCAGTAGTTGAGCATGAAGCCAAAAAGTTCATTTCCTTTTCAACATCAGGAGACTATAATGAAAATAGGAGGATGATGATAGTTAGTATAACTGATCTACGATTTCAAGCCAATTGAAAAAAAAATGCATATATTTAATATGAAAATACTTACAATAGGAACACTTTCTGGATCAAAAGAGTCATTCAATTCAATCAACATATTGAAACGTATTCAATAGTTATTCTTGATTAGAAAATAGGTTTAAAGTGATTTTCAAAAAGAGAGATATACGTAACTAAAAGAATTTGATGTGTACATTAAATAAGGTATTTGCCTTTTCAATTTTTTTTCATTAAGTGCACTTCTTTCTTTATTAAATTACGTAAGTATTTATAGCATTTAATGATCCTCTTACTGTCGTAGTATATGCTACAATGGTTATTATAAATGGTTTTATGATGGCTTAATATTATGGTCGAGTCTTCTTCTAGTGTATCCATCAAGTAAATGATCTATATATATATATAAGGAAAAAAAGAGAAGAACACCCATATATACCCTATATATATCTATCAAAACCACAAGACCTCACACGACGCGACTCCACAGTTTTCAAACATGAAACTGACGCCAATTGCATGCATGTTTAAAATTTATATTTTTTTCTTTAAAAAGACTAACAAGATAAACTAAAGGTGTAAAATATCGATCTGTCACATTATTACACATCACATTAAGAGGTACTTGCATATATCAGTTAATAAAAATACCAAATTATTTTAAATTAAAAAAAGTCAAGAATATTTCCCATTTATAAAAGGTTTCAGTTTAAAAGAAATACATAATTTGCGTTTTTTTAATCACTGATAATCTGATTTAATAGGATAAATCATTACCTATTCCAACCAATTTAGTATGCTTAGAACATCAATATTATATACTCAGTTATTTAATAAAAGTTTTAAAGTTTATTCGAAAGGCATTTTCAATCAAATGGCTGATTCAAATTTAGATTCCGTTCCAAAGGCTCCAATAACAAAATTAAATTATGACACAGATTTCGATTCATTCACGGATAGTTCAACTACCGAGAGTTTTATTACTCCATTGCGTAAAAAACCAAAACTAGAGAAAAAAGTTTCACCTTTCAAATTATTTCTTGAAAATGATCTAAAGTCTTATTCATATAATGAGGTATCAATGAAACTAAAATCTCTTTTCAATACACTTAGTGACCATCATACGGATAAGAAATATGTCTTTGAACAACTAACAAATATTTTAGATACCAATGAAAATTTAAATGATCCAATACCTGCACTTCACTCAGAATATTTTGCTAATCGGCAAGCATCTAGTGTTACCGAATCCATTCCAGCAACTAAAGTTCTATCCATTGCATCTGCTGCCAAAATTATGGATCAGGATTCAGATAGTTTCAAATCACCTGTAAATGGCAGACCTACGAAAAAAGAACCTGAATATATATTCTCATCATCCCCTGTTGTATCCAAAGTAGAAGACATTCCAAATACAAACGTCGTATCCTCATCACCCATTATTAAAAATTATCCAGAAATACCTGTTGAATCTCAAAATGTCGAAGCTGTGGATAACACCCAATCATCTCCATTGAAACAGAAAAAACCAGTAATAACGGAACAAAGAAGACAATACGGAACATTACATATGGCAACTCAAATACCTGATCGAAATTCTCCCACGCCTAAAGCTGAAGATTCTGAGAAACATGTTAAAGCAATTACCCTAAGTAAAGAACAAGAAATTGTCATTCAACTTGCAGAAATGGGTGAGAACATTTTCTATACAGGTTCTGCTGGTACCGGTAAATCTTTGCTATTAAGAGAATTAATTAAAAAGTTAAGAGATAAACATCCAGAAGGAACAGTTGGAGTCACTGCTTCTACAGGTTTAGCAGCGTATAATATTGGTGGTATGACCATTAATTCCTTTGCAGGAATTGGTTTAGGTGTTGGTAGTCCATCCACTATAGCATCTAAAATAATGAGAGTGGGAACAAAGAAAGAACTTTGGAGAGAGTTAAGAGTTTTAATTATTGATGAAGTTTCAATGATTGATGGTGAATTATTAGATAAACTTGACGTTATTGCTCAAATAGTACGTAACAATAGTAAACCATTTGGTGGTGTTCAAATTATTTTATGTGGTGACTTCTATCAATTACCACCAGTTTCTAAGACAGGTAGAATGAAATTTGCATTCGAAAGTGAATTTTGGAAGAGTCATATTAAAACTCAAGTTCTATTACAGAAAGTTTTCAGACAACAAGGTGATAAACAATTCTTGCAGATGCTTCAAGAGGTTAGAGATGGAAAAGTATCACCATCAACTGTAAAAAAATTTAAAGCATTGGAAAGACCGTTATCTTCACTAGGAGGACTTATACCCACAAAATTATTTCCAACTAGAGCAGAAGTTGATAAATCAAATCATCAGATGATTTCTAAATTAGATGGTGATGGTATTACATTTACAGCTACAGACACAGGTAGATTAGCAGGTACACCACAAGGTCAAAAGATTCTAGAGTCATTTTTAGCTCCTAAATCAGTTACATTAAAGATAGGAGCTCAAGTTATGATGATTAAAAATATTGATTCAACTCTAGTTAATGGTTCGCTAGGAAACGTTGTTGGTTTTTTGGACAGAACAACGTATGAAACTGTTCAATCAATTGATAATGATATTCAAAAGAGGTTAGATAAGGATGCATCGATTTTTAGTAGATTAGTAACTCCAACTGCTGATTTAGAGGATACAATTTTTGACTTTTTAGCAGAATCAAAAGCACTGTTGAAAGATTCAATGAAAAACGATACTGATAGCATTGATGTTGCCAATAATGAGTCAGATCCAAGTTTTATTGAATATGGTACTGAGAGAGATGAAGTAGATG
Organism: Pichia eremophila; assembly: GCA_030579415.1. Classification (NCBI taxonomy): domain Eukaryota; kingdom Fungi; phylum Ascomycota; class Pichiomycetes; order Pichiales; family Pichiaceae; genus Pichia; species Pichia eremophila. Next base: position 12,790 of record JAKTQW010000205.1, on the reverse strand, counting down.
AAGAAATCAGATTTGGATGTTCAAAAGATGCAGTTCTTAAATCAATTGAATCAAAGGAACAACTCCTCCGAGCCTTGAAGGAGAATGGAGATAAGAAAATTCTGTTACCATTGGTATGTTTTAGACTTTCAAATGGTGCAACAAGAACAGTTGCCGTTGAAGAAGAGGAATTTTTAGTCGAAGATGAACATCAACATGTTATTGTGAAAAGACAACAAATTCCATTAATGTTGGCATGGGCATTATCAATTCATAAATCTCAAGGGCAAACATTAAAATATGCTTGTGTTGATTTAAGGAAAATTTTTGAAAATGGTCAAGCTTATGTTGCATTATCAAGAGCTGAACATCGAAGAGGTTTACAAGTTTTAAATTTTGATCCAAAGAAAATTACAACTAATCCAAAAGTTATTGAATTTTATAAAAATTTAAAAAATGCTGAAACGTCAATTAATACATATGGAGGTGAAAATAAAAAAACATATAATTCTGATGTTCCAACACAGATAAGAGATATTTATGAACATACTGCTACCCCAGAGAGATTTGAAAAACATCGAAAATCTCAAAAAGCCAAAAAGCAGAACTCTGGAATGGATATAATGAAGATGTTAAATCAATCTAGAAAACAAAATAGTCAATCAGATAAAGAAAATGAGCCGCCACAAGAGACAGTTACTAAGAAGGAAGAATCTGCTCAATTCGATTTATCTGCTGATCTGATGGGATCCGATGATGATTCGACATCATTTCAGAAATTATTTGAGAATAAATGAATAAAACCGAAACATCATTGCTGTATATTAAGTTACATAGAATAGAGGTAAAAATAATTTATAGAAATTTATTTATTTAGCTCCGACTATCCATCCAATGATATTCTTACCAATATCAGCACCATTTGCATTTAGTAGCTCATCAGCGGATGATTTTATTGAACGTTGTAGACGAACTTGAACATCTCCTAAAGAGGATGCTACATTACTGTGTTTTAAAGTTTCAACATGTTTTGTACTTGTATGTTGTTGCATAACTTCCTTTTCGGAGTTAATCATTTGCCAGTGTTCAAGAACACTATTATTAAATTCAGTTGGAGTAATGAGTAATATATCACTTAAAAGCTCTAAATTTGATTCAATCATCATTTCAGGATATTCATTTTTAGTAAGTTGAAAAAATGTAAACCAATTTTCACTAATCAAGTTATACAATCCATCAACCTTATTTTTATTTTTAATTGCATTGTTGATTAAATCTTTTGATAAATTGAAAGAGAAATTATAATCATTAACAACGGAAAACTCTAATGAAATTAACTTTAATTTAATAGCCAATAAGTTCGATTCATCATCATATGATTTATCTTTATTTTCTTCAAGCAAATGATCAACTTTCTCATTTGACAATCCATTTATCAACAAAACCAGTAAAAAGTATAAATCACCTGTATAAGTATATGCCTTTTCATTAAGTTCAAGAATACGTCTAATTATAGTCAATGGATCATTACACTCTGTAATATCCTTTGGTGTAACTGGATGACCAGCTTTGAAGTAAAACTTCCAATCCATTATCTTTGAATTAGCTTCAATCAATGAATTCAGGCGTTTATATTGCTTTGAATCTTGGGGTAATAATTCTGAACATTTTAAACAATTTTTCAAAGATCCAATATTTGGATCACAATTAGTTGCATTCATATACAATAACCAACAATGTGCTTCTATTTTTTCATCAAATTCTTTCTCTGATAAAAAGTTAAACTCATTACGAAATACTGTTGAAATAAAATCATACTGTTTTAGATTCAATAACTTCTCTAATATTACTCCACTTAATTTATCATCACCAATTTTATTAAAGACACGAGAATTCTTTAATGTAGAATATATTGAGCTAAGTAAAAGTTTCCATTTTTTGGAACTAACATCACCAGCTATTTCATTGTTGATATATTTAATAAGTTGTTCAGTTTGTACAGATTCAGATGCATTTTCTAAAGCTATGATGTCTAAGATAGTAAGTTCATTAGAATACAATATTTCTCCAACATTGATAATTCCAATTAAAGAATCAATCATTTGTCTTGTAGCAAATGACTTAACATTTTGTAAATCAATTACATCTGTGGATTTATCTTCTTTAAGGTTCAATGTTTTAAGTAGAATTAAAATTTCTTTAGCATGAATAAATATTTGTAAATTTGTCTTTGAGCATGTATAGATTCTAGTGACGATATTAGAGACAAATAAATCAATAATATCAGATGATAATTTGTTCATTTCTCTCAGTAGGTTATCTTGTCTTAAAATAGAGAGTAGTATATCATAATTGTTGATAATTTTATCAGTGTTTGTTTCAAGTGAACATTTTTTTCCAAATCCAACCATCCAACCATCAAAGCAAACCCAAGCATCAACTGAATGGTAACATAAATATGGTAGTAGTATTTGATTACATATATAATTTGCAGATTCATCATCTTTTATACTTGAAGCAATCATTTCAATTATTTCTTTAATAGACATCAAATTTTGAAATTGAATTAAAGCATAGTTATTTTGTAAATAATCACATAATTTAGCCAATGGAAAGTAAAACCCATCAATCCAGTCAAGTAATTCTAAACTAGCAAATTTAGAACCTTTAATTAAAGGTATTAAAGTATTAGTTATTTTATAACTTGAAAATTCATCAGTAATTCGGAAAATCCAACTTTTCATAAATACTTGAAATAATTCAGCTGAAGTCATATTATCAGTCAAATCTAAATTATACTTGTAAGAATATTCATTTAATGAGTCGTTGGATTTATTAAATAATTTCAGTTGTTGTTCATCACCTAATGAGATATAATATTTGAAAACCTGTGGTATACTATCATTCTTCACCTCTAACAAGGATTGAAAATCAATAATTTCATCTGTAGTTTGTGCAATTTCAGTATCTTGTAAATCTAAAACTTCTTCTATAAGTTTAACTATATCAAGGGGTTCAAAGAAAGATGGTAATGATTTGAGTAATATTTGTAAATATGTCAATATATTGAGTTGACCATGTTGGATGAATATTTTAACTATATGGAGGTATTTTTCAGCATCAGTAATTGCAGTTGAAGTTGAAGTGTGGTACTGAAGTAAAATCTGGATAGTATGTTTCTCATCAATCATTATGCAGTTGATTATAGGAACAGATCTCTCTTGTGATTTGAGTAAATCAACCAAAACCATTCAACTCAACAACACAGACTGTCATGAAAAAACACGAATTGTCAACGTCAAAGATTGTCTACTGGGAAATCAAATTTTAATTACTGGGCACAAATGGTAATCTCCCCATGAAAAGTTATATTCTAGAAGTTTACACATTAGTATATATACATCGCAGACTACCTTAAGGAACACTTCATGAAGTGTTGATAGTAGTTACTATATAATCCAACAATTTCTCTGTTATTGAACTTCTTTTCCTCTATCTTTATGGACTCACTAACGTTTTTAACCCCACTCATTAATCCTAAGCGTATCCAATTTAAACATTTTGGACATTTACAATAGTAACATTTTAATCTACCAGGACTTTGTCGATAAAGAGCTGATGGATATGGTAATACTATATTTCCTACATTCTTAATTGATACAATTCCATGTGCAATTGCCAGATGCTCTTTGAATAGGTTGACGGGTATCCATCTCTTAGAAAAACACATTCTGCAAATACATTCCATTGATTTGCTACCATCTTTCCTTATCCTACTGAATCTGTATTGTAATGCATTTTCTTTAATATCATCATTTTTAATTAATCCATGATCTTTCAAATCGTTATTACTTGAACTATTTGGACATCCTAAATTAATGTAAAAATTGAAATCTTTACTATTATTTTTAAAATAACTTGGTTTAAAACTATGATGATGGAAATTTTGTGGTTCTAATCTTTTATCAATGATTGAATCATGACATTGTAAATCCCAATATTCCACTTTACCACAATCAGGTATTGTATCATAATATTTAGCAGTAATATCATCATCATCGAAAATTTCTTTATCATTATCTTCAAGAATATTATCACCAGTTGCTAAATTATATGCACTAATATCTTTCCTTTCTATATCATAATTTTCTACATTATCATTAATATTTAGACCTTTACTAATATACTCAACTACACCATTCTCCTTTTCATCATTACTGTCATAAGAGGGAGAATTTAAATGATCTAAAATATTATTACTATTCAAGGAAATATTCTGCAATTTATAATTAATCTGATCAATTTCCTCAATATCTAACAATTCCATACCATTTACAACATCTTCAATCCAATCATCGACACGATCTAATTTATCTACAGACATTTGCAAGACTAACTTAGCAAAGTGAATTTACTCCAAAGATACGACCTCCTATAACATTTAATAATAATGGTATATTTCCAATTGCCCTGTTAAATAAAATAAAATAAAATAAAATAAAATAAAATACAAAATCTCTTACTCTCTTACACTATCCCATATGCACTTGCATAGCTGACACTACTATCATCTACTTCAATAACCTTAGAACTCTGTGCATATCCATTGAATCTTAATGTATGTGATGATTCTTGCATTAATAACATTAAAATACCCAATGGTTTAGCTCCACATATTGTATTCTCCGTACAATAAATATAATCCTTAAATGATCTATATGAACCCGTCATTATTGATTTAATTGCAGCTTTATCTAAACTTTCAATACTTTTATAGATAGGTAATGCATCCCTGCTAATTCTTTGATTCTTCTTAATTTTCAAAATATCATTTAAATCTCCAGTTGGTGTATAAACTTCATATGAAAATCTTGACCCCCAATGACAAAAATCAGTACTAACAATAAATGCATTACTCTTATCTTGGAAATATGGTTTCAAATAGTTAGCTATCTTTTCATCAAATTCCTCTGAACTACTACTAATCATAATTGGTATAAGTTTTACATTACCACCAAATTTCTTATAAATAAATGGTAAATGTATTTCAAAGCAATGTTCCTTTTCATCAACTTCCAATTTCATCCTCTTGAAAACTTTCTTATCCAAATCTATCAATTCCTTAATAACATCAACATCAATTGGTATATTACCAATCGGTGTCTCATAATAATCACAATCACTAGTTAATATAAACCCTTTATAATAAACATAATGTGATGGCCCTAAAATGAAAACTCTTTTAATATTACTAGTATCCAATGATTTATATGCTTGTCCAAGTATCGAACCACAATATTCATGTCCTGCATGTGGTCCAATTGCAACTCTTGCACCTTTATAACTACCATCTTCATTAATTATATCATTTTTAGAATTATCAAATTCTTTAACATGATCAATACTTTCATCATAGAAATCACTCATATACTTATCAATTCTTTCATTAAGTAACTTTTTGTTTGCTGTATACCATGAACCAGCATGTGATGCTTCTCTAATCAGTGGTTCGTCCATACTTTACCGTAAAGAATGTGTGTCTGTCCTCTCTAATTAAGAAAAAAGATGAGCCCAGACCATTAATTATGACTTGCATTTTAAAATTTATTTTTTTCTACCTCTCTATAAATTTACAGTTAGGCTCCAGTCATGTTCATAGCAGAATTTTATAGGTTAGTTGTACTTTAACAATGCGTTATTTGAGTAGTAGACATTATATTACATTCCGCAGGTTTTATACAGAGTCTAAAGTATTGGGTCAAGTGAAAATACTCAAAGTTTCAAATGATAATATAGTTAATGATAGTCATATTACTGATAAACCTAATGATGAAAAAGTTTCAAGTGAAGTAATGACTGAAAAATTCAGTAAAATTCCAACTGAATCATTAAGTAAAGTTTCAGCTGAACCATTTAGTAAAGTTGCAACCGAAACATTAATCAATGAACCGTCAAATAAAGCACCAAGTGAAGTATTAAGTAAACTTCCAACTGGTGTATTCAGCAAAATTTCAACTGAATCATTGGATGATGTATCAACAGAAACACCAGCAGAAACTTCAGATAAGTCACAAACCAATGTTACACAAGCAGAATGGAAGATTAATGCACATATAATGATTAAAGAAAATTTACATAAATGGATATCAGAACAGGAATCATTTCCTAAAGGTACTGAAATTTTCCCAATTTTCGATATTATAGAGAATAATCCACTTAGACGTACAGTACCTGAAATTAATGAAAAAATAATGAATCTAGATGCAGAAAAATTAACTGATAAGGATAAAGAAAAGATTTTAAATTTTATGAAGGAATTTACTAGATATTCATATATGAGAAGAGAAAGGGATCTCAATGATATTGTATGTAAAATTTACGATAAATATAAATCAGTACCTGAAATTAAATATGAATTTTACAGATTTCAGGTTAAGAAAAATCATACTAAAATAATCAAAACAATATTAAGAAAAGAACCACAATTAATTAATGATAGTAATATTTTATTAACATCAATTGAATCTTTAAGTATTTTCAAAAATTGTAAAGATAGTTTAAAAGATATAAGAAAATTTACTAAAAAATTAGCAAAGAATAAAGTTCCAATTACAAATAAATTAATTTATACACTATACTACATATTACCAATGGATGCAAAATACTTTTTCAAGAAGGAATTATTAGAAAAGACAGATTTTAATGCAATTGTTTTTGATAGTGATTGTACAAGAATTAAATCGTTTGATGAAATTAAAACTTTACTCAAAACGAAAAAACTTGAATTATCATATGGAAGTTATATTAGATTAGTTACATTAATGTGTAGAGAATTTAGAATTGCTGAAGGTTTATCAATTATAAATTATTTAATTTTAAAGAAAAGAATTGAATTACCTGTATTTTTAGCAAATTATACAATTGAAATGATTGCAGCATATTCATCACATTTAGCAATTCCATCTGCATTATTTTTACAAAGATTTACAGGATGTTCATTGAAAACTATTGCAATTTATAAGATTGAAAAATTTATTGCAGCTTCAAAAATTTTAGATAAAGATACATTTGATTTATTAAATATGTTATTACAATCAAGTAAATGGCGACGTAAAGAAATAATGGATGAAGTTACATATAATATTTCAAAATGTACTAATTCAAAACGTGATAAGTTATTTAACTTATTAGAAGTTAGAAAGAAACCAAAGGATGAATTGACTGAATACAATGAACTTAATGAACTTTTTCAAGAAAGATTTGCCAAAAATGATGTAGTTTTCAGACCAGGTTTTGAATTTCAAGAATATGAGAAAATTTATAATTTATTCCCAAATATGAAAAAATATACATACATTGAAAAAGAAATTTTAGGTGGATTGAAAAATAATGATTCAAGTTTCAATCTCAGTGAATATTTTATGGCAAATATTTCACCATTAAGTAATAAAAGGAAAGATATTTTTGTTAGATCATGTGAATTAATTATTGATATTTTATTAAAGGAAAAACAATACCATAAAATTGTACCATTTGTTAATTACATCAAAGAAGTTAATGGTATTGATATAACATATACAAGTTATTTGAAAACTATTATAAGTATTTGCTGCAAGGAAGAATTAGCTAATGAATCAATTGATGATAATACACAGTTAAAATTATCAGTAATTTTAGCAAATTATTTATTTATTAGACCAAAAATGATGATTCAAGAACGTTTAGATAAATATCCAATTTTAGAGAAAGTTTTGAATAAATCCTGGTCAAGTGAAAGTAATGCTTATGCTACAATGTATAATAGTTATGTTGAGGAAGTTAAATGGGATTATAATGCTCCACCTGATTTATCAATTGAAAAACTCAAGAAAAATATTTTGGAAACTAAAGAAATTGAACAAAGTGAAAGTACTGATGGTGAAAGTAAACCTGATAATACTATTAAGGATTTAATTTCAAATTTAAAATAGTGTAATAAATAGTGTATATAGTATAAAGTTTAAATAATTTACATAATTAATCTATTAATAATTATAATAATAATCTTCTCTAAGAGTTTGTTGTTGTTGTTGTTGTTGTTGTTGTAGAGGTGGTAACTGCTGTGGTACCTGTGGCTGTGATTGAGATTGAGATTGAGATTGAGATTGAGATTGAGATTGAGATTGAGATTGATTTTGCGGTTGTTCATTTGATGTTTTTCTATCATTTTGGTAATTATAATGAGTGTGGTTATCATTTGATCTATTATTATCATTATCATTATCATTATCATCATTCTCATTCTCATTCTCATTAGGTGAATCCGGTACTTCATTTTTAATATCATTATTGTTATTTTGACTATTTGAATTATTATTTGAAGGTGATGTAATTAAAGCAAATTGACCCATTTTAACAGTTGGTACACCTTGTTGAATAATTTTTTGAATATCTTTAACAAATAAAGGATATAATTGATCACTTATACCTTCTCTTTGAGCCATCAATAAAGCTCTCTCAAATGGTATCCAAACACCTTTAAGATGCATTGAACCAATTTTAACAACATTTCTAGTTTTTTCAGCTTTTAAAATTCCATCTCTTCTACCTCTTGTCATTTTAGCAACATTCAATAATTTTGTACCATTAATCATATTATTATCAGCTCGTCTAACAACTGAAACATTATTTGCTTCAACTTGATAACATAAAGTTTTCTCATCTTCCCACATTGTTGTTGTAATTTTAGGTCTTGAACCTGGAGGTTGAATTTGTCCTGCTAATGGATTTAATTGAAATCTTGATTTTGCTAATTGTTGTTGATGTTGAAGGTGTTGTTGATGCTGTTGATGTTGTTGTTGTTGATGGTGCATTTGATGATGTTGTTGATGCGGATGTTGATAATGAGGTTGTTGATGCGGATGTTGATAATGATGTGGGTGACCATGATTTGGTGGTGATTGAGAATATTTAACAGGCATTGAAAGTGATTGCATTGTAATTGGTATATAATGAGGAGGAGGTTGTTGCTGTTGATTTTGTTGCTGAAGCATTTGCTGTTGAACTTGTTGTTGCTGTATTTGTTGTTGAATTTGAGGATGTTGTTGATGTTGATGTTGATGTGGGTGATGAAATTGCTGTTGATGTTGATGTGGATGATGGAACTGTTGTTGTTGTTGTTGTTGTTGTTGTTGTTGAGGAGGAAGTGGCTGAGTAGATTGTTGTTGTTGTGGTGGTAGTGGTGGTGGTGGCAATTGTTGAATATGTTGTTGTTGTTGTTGTTGGTCTAATGGTTGTCCTTGTGGGCCTTGTATTTGACCTTGTTGATGTTGATATTGTTGAGGAATATTATGAGTTATTGTTTGATGTTGATGTTGAAATCTATATTGAGGATTATGAGTTGAATAAGATGGAACATATCTACCATATTGATAATAACCTTGATAATTTAAATCATGTGAAGGGTAATAAAATTGTTTATTTGATAAATTAATTTGATCATCATTTGATTGTTGTTGTGGTGGTGGTGATGATATTATATTATTATTATTGATGTTATTTATACTACCATTATTATTACCAATATTATTATTATTATTATTATTTATATAAGTAACTGTATCATCATAGTGATTATTACCATTACCATTAACATTACTAACTGAATTATTTATATTATTAATAGTTGTTGGTAAACTATTATTACCAATATATTGATTACCCTTGTGCATTGCCCAAAAAGAAGTTGTCAATGAGACTTAATGCAATATGCAAGGGAATGATGCAACTTAAATCGCGGTTACTTAATAATTTCATTATAAATTATAATAAATTATAAAAATTCTGCACATAATACACGATAACCATGAGATACATCAATATCAGTTTGATTATTTAATTTATTTTGTAAATATTCTCTTTTGATACCTTCATAACAAACAGTTACAGTATATTGAACAGGTTTTAATGCATTAACTACATTATTAATTATATTATTTAAAGTTTTTTCATCATTGATTGGATAATTTGTTTCAAATGATGCATAAGAAAATTCACTCTCTGGAGTTATATGAATTGTTGTATAAATATCATCTTTTATAGAATTTGATGAATAACCACATGGCATAAATGCAAATGCATCATGAATCATATTATCTATTGGTAAAATTTTATCAAATTTTGAATTTTCCATCATTTTAATTCCATTAATATGACCATCAATACCTTTTTCAGTTCTATAAAAAATTTTAACATTTTTTAAACCTGTCATTAAAATTTCTATTGTAATATCATTTGTAGTATCTATTTTTTCAAATAAAGATTCATTACCTTTATTAACATAAAAATGCCATTGATTTTTAATATCATTACCGAAAATGAAATGTTTTGAATTTTCAATTTTGAAAAATTGATTTAAATGATTTAATTCATCATCCCAACTTTGATGCATTAATAATTGTTTTTCAGGGAACATTAATGAACGATGAGAATAGAAAACTGTAAAAATTGGTAATTCAATTAAATTAGTATTTATGAATTTTTGTAAAATATCTAATAATTTTTCAAGTGAAAGTAAAGTTGTTGTTGTACCACAAGTTTTCAATATAAGTTTATGTTTAAATATAAAGAGAGAAGATTCACTTAAAAGATAAGCATGAATAAAATTATTTCTTTTATGAGATAAAATTTGACAATTAACAGTATTTAATAAATTTTCAATTTCATTATAAGGTATATCAAATAAAGATTTATTATTCCAAATTTTGGATGGTAAAGTAAATTCATTTGGAGCAAACCATAATTCTAATAATTTTTCAGGACCTTCAAATGCATCAGTTGAATCTAAATTAATTGATAATTGATTATCTATAAAATCTTGTTCCATTGTATAATTGTGTATATGAATGTATATATATGTTATATGAATATTATGATGAATGGTTTTATCTAATCAGGAGTATATGAAGATATAATATCTTAAAATATATAAAGGATCAAATGTTTGGAAATAGAGAAATAATAATAATATTTGTTAACGTTGCTGAAAAAAGATTAAATTTTTTTTGAAAAATATCCATTAGCCAATAAGAAAAGAAGAGAATAGTTGTATGTGAGTGAGTGAGTGAGTGAGGGTTTACTAATAATATGTTTATATAGTTATATTATACTATACTTATTATACTATATTATATTATTCTATACTTAAAGAACATATATAAATCTAAAAAGAAGAGAGTATATATACAGATAAGTTATCTATAATCACTCATCATTACCACTTAAATAATAATAATAATAATTCATGTAAATGAACCCATATTTGTCCATTTACGTATTTATTATGTGAATTGAATTGGTAAATTAACCGCGGTGTAACAAACATTACGTAATGCAAGGGTCACGTGATGTTTTTTTGTTTAACCGGTCGATGGGACTGTATTTAACATTACGTAAGATATTTTTCATTTTTTCTATTTTTTATATAGTATAGAATACACTACATTTATTACAATCATTATTTATATAATAAATATCACCTAAGCATGAAGCTGTTTAATGTAAATTATAACTAATTAAACAGCGAAAATTCAGGTTTTTTATTCTTGGTACCTGTAGATTTAAAAATTTATGAAATGTACTATTTATTATCATTAAAGATTATAATAAATGCTTAATTGATAATTAAAAGTATTGAAAACCAATACAAATTATCACATTTATTTATATCTTATTATAATAAATATTTATAATTATACATTTACAAGCCCTGTGGTAATCAAATTGTTAAAAGAAGTAAGTTAAAAGAAGTAAGAGAAAAGAGTGATAAGAAGTATATACACCGTGGGAAAAAATTCGCACATTGTCAAAAAATAATTTCTAAAATCTTTGGAAACATTGACCTTGAATATTTTTGAGCCAGTTTGCCATATAAATTTGTTAGTAAAAATTAGCCAAAAGTCATCAATATTTCTAAGTAAAACCACGCTTACGTAATAAATTCCGGATTTATTAGGTAAGCAATTTATAGTTGATTACGTAATATTCCATAGTTAAATAGGTTATAATTAGATAGGCTTTATACACTTAATTAATAGCTTAATCAACAAAAGAAATATACCAGCAGATACATTGAAGTGCCAACAATACATCTAAGATGTTAATTGACCCATAGGTTCAGCATTTATCCAGGTATCCATCAATGAAAACTAGTAAAAATAATAAAAATACCCTTGTAAAATAGCAATTAAATCATTGAATTAGTCAATACAATACACCTAACATCATATCATTGAATTATAATACCATAGTAGCATTGAAAAATACCAATACCTTAATAAAATAGAAAAAAGATCAAACAAGCAACATCAAACAACATCAATAATTGAAGAAAAAGTAGAAAACAACAATTACAATGAAACAAAACGACAACATTCAACTATATGGCAATAAATTTCAACTACTAGTAACCATCAAAAACAACAAAAAGCAACCAAAAAGGATACGATAAAGAAACAAAGATCAATATCAAATAACAACAAGCAGTATCAAACAGCACCAAAGCATAAACACCTTTCTTCTTTGTCTTTATCTTATTATTACCATTCAGCAAGAAGTAAAAAAAAATTGAACAAAGTATCCAATGATGAAACATTTTCTACATTTCCCATACAAATTACAATTGTGCTTTGAAGTTGCAATGAATAAACTACTAATCAATGAAATAGTTTTAACATTTTTAATATTAGTCAATGTTACCTCAAAGGCTTTAATTTCATCAGGGATTAATGAATTAAATTGTAACAACTAACTAATATTAAAAATGTTAAAACTA
>JAKTQW010000204.1:0-95318 GCA_030579415.1 Pichia eremophila | reverse complement strand
TATTTATATATATAAGAACTATCATATAAGTTAACTAAACATTTATATATAAACATTTATTCAACTATTTATTATACCTTATTCACACGCGAGTTCACCCTGGTTAATGTGTGATTTTACAATCTTAGCTATGTTAAGTGAAAAATTTATTTACTACGCGTAATGAAGGTTAGTTACCTCTTCTTTAAGTATGGATAAGAGTGTGTTGTTTGCTGAACAGTTGACTGTGAGAGAGGATAGTAGTGATAATGGGGATGGTGGTAGTGGTCATGATATACGTGAACTATCTAAGAAAATTGATAAGTATAGACAGAATAAAGTTAGTAAACCATTACCATTACGTGTTAGTAATGTTAATATCAATACTACCAACACGTTAGAGAGGTTAAGTTTATTGAATGATAAGAAGATGATGAGACAGAGGCAAGATGGGAATTTAGTTGATAATAAGTTTAAGAAAATACCACAATCTACTAATAAACCTGATAGTTTAAGTATAATGAATAGTGATAAATTATCAATTCAATATGAAAAGATTATTGAAAATGCACATAATTTAACAACATATGGAATATTGAAAAATAATGGTAAGACTATATATGAGGATCAATTAATTGGTAAAGTTGATAAAGTACAGATAATAAGTGATTCATTGAAAATTATAATAGTTAAAGATTCGACTGATAAAGATTGGAAGATTGGAATTGTTTGTTTATGGAATGAATGGATTGAAATTAATAAAGGTGATACAATATTGTTACCTGATATTGATTTAAATTCTAAGAATGAAGAATTACAATGGAGTTTTAAATGGAAGAAAATTGTTTCATTATAAAAATTTTTAAAAAAAAAAAATGTATTTACAGAGTTGTTGATTAAAAATATAACTTATTTATAAATTATGAGTTTTTTCATATAATAATTCAGAAAATCTTTGAAGTGATTCCTTCATTTCAACATTTGGAGAGTTTTCAATTAATGAATAATATTCATTTTCAAATTTTGAACATATTACTCCATCACCACATACTGATATGAATGGTAATGCAGCATTTATGATTGTTAAATCATTTCTATTAATTGCATTATCTAAGACTTTAAAAAAATGAATCCAATTATTTCTATTTGCATAAATTGTCAATAATAAAAGGTCAATTTTATGTTTAATTAATCTTTGATCATTAAATTTAAAATTAATCAATTGATTTGATAAATTATCAAGGGAATTAAGTAAATTTGAATGAAGGAATAAATTTTCTTGTTGAATATTAAAAGTATTTAAAATTTTATTTAATGTTAAAAATGAATCATTTGCAAAATTTGAACATGAAATAATTAATAATGGTAAAAAATCTATTATTTCATCCTTTGTAAGATTAACTCTATAATTTTCAAGTATATGTAAAAGAAATTTATTTTGATTTATGAAATTATCAGTATTATTTTTAATTTTAACATTTTGATGAAATTCATTTGATTGTAAGATAGTTTCAAAATATAATGATAATGATTGATAATTTAATGTAAAACCTGCTTTATAAATTGTATCTAAAAATTTACTTATTATGGAAAGTGAAAATTTTTTATCATCAATTAAATGTAATTTAAGTAATTTCCGGAAATGATTATTATAATTATCTGAAGTTAAATCAAATTGATTAAATATAAGGGTATTATCATTACTATTATAATTTCTTGTTGAAGTATGTAGATATCTAATACCTTTAAAAATATTATCATCATTATTAAAAGAATTTTTTTGTTTTAAATATTTTGATTTATCTAATTTATTTGACCATAAATATTCTAAATTTAAATCATCTCTTCTCTCTTGAGTTAACATATGAATGATTATACCATCAGTTTTAGTATCTGTCATTACCCAAGTATTTGGAGTTACACCATAAGTTTGTTTTGAATAATTTGGAGCAGTTTTACCCTTTTTATTTAATTTTCTATGATATTTTGCTAATTTACCAGTTTTCAATATACCTTCAGTTAAGGGTAATTTATGTAAATTATGTTTAATATAGAATTGTAATTCTGATGATGCCTTAAGTAAATGTTTTGATGATTTACCTGTACCTAAAATCATAAAATCTGCAATATCGTGAGCACCTTCAATATCAATCGATGAAATATTTTCATTTAAATTTGAATTTGATCTCATATCGAATATAAGTAAATCGAAGATACCTAAATCATTTGCAAGAAAATGAGTTAAGTTTTCCAAAGGTTTTGGATAATTTGGGGGCATTTCAGGTATTTCAATAGTATTTAAAGGTGATGAAATAGTTGGAGATTCATCTGGATTCAAATACCAAGGTATTTTGTCGTTCTGTATGGATAGTGTAGTTGAGAAATATGAAGATCTAACAAATGGTAATAAAGACTTTAAAGAAAGTGCATTACTAATACTTATATACCTCAGAGACTTAACAGAGTGTATAACAGATCTAGATGATAACATTACCTTGCTTATTAAACTTATTAAAAAGAAGATGTTTAATAACTAATACTTAGAATAGAGATTACTCAGCTGTGGTTAAAATCGAGAATTTCAATTATTTTCTTTTCTTTTTTCTTTGGGTATTTAAATATCAAGGTGTTTTCTTCTTCTTCTTTCTTTCTTTCTTTTGTTATATTAATATATATATATATGTTTATTAGACAATTAACATCTATTAACAATACTAAGATATTATCAAGAATGGTTCACAACAAAGTTACTATTATCGGTTCAGGTCCTGCTGCTCATACTGCTGCTATCTATTTAGCTAGAGCGGAAATGAATCCTGTATTATATGAAGGTATGATGGCAAATGGTATTGCTGCTGGTGGTCAATTAACTACAACAACTGAAATTGAAAATTTCCCTGGTTTCCCTGAAGGTTTGACAGGTTCTCAATTAATGGATAGAATGAGAGAACAAAGTTCTAAATTTGGTACTAAAATTATTACTGAAACTATTTCAAAAGTTGATTTATCATCAAAACCATTCAAATTATGGCCTGAATTTTATGAAGATTCTGATCCAATTACAACAGATGCTGTTGTTATTGCAACTGGTGCTTCAGCTAAGAGATTAGGTTTAAAAGGTGAAGAAACTTATTGGCAACAAGGTATATCAGCTTGTGCAGTCTGTGATGGTGCAGTTCCAATTTTTAGAAATAAACCATTAGCTGTTATTGGTGGTGGTGATTCAGCTTGTGAGGAAGCTTTATTTTTAACTAAATTTGGTTCTAAAGTTTATCTGATTGTTAGAAAAGATCATCTTAGAGCTTCAGTTATTATGCAAAAGAGAGTTGAAAAAAATCCAAAATTAGAAATTTTATATAATACAGTTTCATTAGAGGCAAAGGGTGATGGTAAATTCTTAAATGCTTTATCAATTAAGAATGTTAAAACTGATGAAGTTAAAGATTTACCAATTAATGGTTTATTCTATGCAATTGGTCATACTCCTGCAACTCAAATTTTCAAAGGTCAATTAGAGACTGATGCAGCTGGTTATATTATTACTAAACCAGGTACTGCTTCAACATCTATTGAAGGTGTATATGCAGCTGGTGATGTTCAAGATTCTAAATATAGACAAGCAATTACCTCTGCAGGTACTGGTTGTATGGCTGCTCTGGAAGCTGAAGCTTATCTTGCAGCATTAGAATAGATATAATATATATTATATATATATATATATGTTTATAGTATAATACAGTATATCCTTATTTATTTATTTATAATCCTTATTAAATTGTATAATATAAAGATAATGAAACATTTAAAGTATTAATAAAGTATTAACATTTACTGTATGAAATTCTTAACATGAAATTTTTACCTAAAATTATTAAGTTATTATTATTATTATAATATTTAAGAGAAAGATACACACATTTCTTCATAGAACAAACCACACCCTACAATACAATGAATCTAAACGTCAACTCACTCCCTACAGAGATACTGATTGTTATATTATCATATACTGATCCACTCACATTAGAAAATGTCCCCTTAGTGTGTAAAACTTGGTATAATATACTCAAAGATGATACAATTTGGAATTCAATTTTTAAATTACAATTCCCATTTAATAGTCATATATTCCCATCAATTTCAAGATCTAATAATTATAAAACTGAATTAATAATACGTAGTCATTTAATTCATAACTTTAAACGAGGGAAACTATTAAATAATCATTATAAAATTAATCATTTTATAACAAATTCATCAATTTCAATTGATTGGTTTAGGAATAAATTAACAATTATTGATATACCAAGGGATACAATAATTTCATTTGATTTGAGAAATGGTAAAAGTCAAAAATCTTTAAATGATTTCCAACCTCAAGGTATAACAAGTTATGATGCAGGTACATCATCAAATTCAATATTTGGTAGTAGATGTTTAATTTTCGGTAGATGGGATGGTTCAGTTTATGGTGCATTAATCGATCATAAAGGTTTAATTTTAAGTGATTTACATAAGTGGAATGAAGTTTCAAATCATAGAATTATTTGTGTTACATCTTGTTTGAATATTTCAAATTCTTTTAATAATATGAGTATTGATAATTATAATAATAATAGTATGAGATTTAATAATATTAAAAACTTAAAATTTTTTAGTAATGATACTTCTTATAATCAATTATTTAAATTGGGATCAATTGGTGCTTTTAGTTGTGATGAATCAGGTATGATTTTTGGTTGGGATATAAGAAATGGTGATTGTCTTTTTAAATTAAAATTATTTGATGAAAATAATAAAGTTATTAAATTACAAAGTGATGGTAAAACAATTTTAATTTGTTTATTAGAAAATGGTGAAATTTGGATAATCAAAAATATTTTTAAATCAATAAGGGATAATTCAATTAAAATTGAAAAATTTAAAATTGGTATTATACCATTAGATAGATATAATTCAATTTCATTAAATTTATTTGTTGATTATGGTAATGAAACTATTACAATTTGGAATGAATTAAATTTAATTATTTATTCATTTTCAATTGATAATTTATTAAATTTAAATTTAAATAATAAATTAATTTATGAACCTCCAATTGATACATTAATTTCATCAGTTGTATTTGAAAATAATTCTAAAATGTTTATAAAGAGAGATTTAAATATTGTTGGTACTGACCCCCTATTGGCATCAATTGTTTTAAATAATGGATTAATTAATATAATTAATATTAGAGAATCATTATCAACACATTTATTAAAACCAATTAATTTAAAACCAATTACAGCAAAATTTTTAATTGAAAATGATCATATAAGTTATTATAATACATTGAATATTAATTTAGATTTAAATATTTCACCAATTGCATCAGTTTCAATTAATTCAGTTTTCATTGCAATTGCAAGTCATTTAGGTAAAGTTGAAATATTTGATATAATGACAGGTGAATATTTAAGAACTGTAATTGATAAAATTGGTAAAAAGAAATTTCAAGAATTAGAGAATATTGCACCAATTAGAGTTTTTAATAATTTAATTAAATTACATATTGATGAAAATTTAACAAGAGGTTTATTAATAATTGGTAATTATTTACAATATTTCTTATGTGGTAATTCTAAAGATGATAATAATGTTAACAAGAAAAATGATAAAAAATTTAATAATAAAAAATTCATTGATAAAAAGGGTGATTCAGTTCATGATATTAAAGATTTAATTGGAAATTATCAAATTGAGAAAGATGAAAATGATAAGGAGAAAGAGTTATTGATTAAATATAATGGTAATACCGATGTAATTCATAATGATGAAGATGAATTAAATCTGGCATTAGTTATGAGTTTATCAATGAATGATAATAATAACAATGAAATTGATAATATCAGAAATAATAGTCAATTTGAATTTAACGATGTTAATAATGATCATGATATGGATGAAGATTTAAGATTAGCTATTGAATTATCTAAAGCGGAAAATTTTAGAGAAACTGATGAAGAACAATAGGAAGAATTTATATGATATATATATTATATATATATATATGTATAATATATAATGATTTAGTATCTATACTACCGTACAACTGATTCAGATAAAAATTTTATACTTGTAAAACCTATATTATCATTATCCAATTGATTTGAGTCAAAATTATTTAAATTAATTGGTGATAAAATTTTTAAACCTCTAACATGACAGTCTTTACCATTTTGATGATTTGAAATAAATTTAATTTTCAAAATATAACATTTTAATAATCCATTATTACAAATATTTTGGAAATTAATTTTTTGCCAACCAATTGGTTGAAAAAATTCATAATTTAAAACTTCAATTAAATCATGTTCACCACTACCTGCTAAAATTTTAATTTTTTCAGGTGTATAACTTTCATCAATTGAATAATTAAGATAAAATGAAATCATACTAATATTAACACATTTAGTAAATTTAATTATTAAATGATGTGGTTGTGGTCCATCACTTTGCCAATAAGTTGAAATTAAATCATCCCTTAATTTATTAATTTCACAACCTTGTTTTGATGATGAAACTTCACATGATGCTAAATTACTTATATCAATTAAACCTTCAGATTCCATCTCTTGAATACCTCGAAGATAAATTACTTCCTCATGATCTACATTATCTACAGGTTCATCCATTACGTTTATTACACTATTGATATATATACTATCCCTACCCAAAGCAGAGATGTCTACCTAACATAGTACATGTAAAGTGTTGATAATTTCGCGTTAAAGTATTAGTTTATTAAGTAGTATAAAGGTTTATAAAGAGTGCATCATTATATTATATATATTAAGTTGTATGTTATGTTGCTTTTATGGGGGGTATTTATATGTGTTTTATGTATGTCTAACTGTTATACATCTCACCAAAGACATTGTAGTTGAATTCAATTAATTGGTTTAATCTTTCAACTATATTGTTTAATTCATCATTAATGATAATTTCATCATTAATCTTTGGTAATGAAGATTTAACCGTAATTGATGATTCAATAGTAGTAGTGGTAGTGGAAATGGTATTAATGTTAGCATTATTGGTATTGGTATTAGTTGTAACAGTTGATGAAACAGTTTCTGATTGTTTTGTGGAATTATTTAAAAATGGTAAAATTTTTTCAAATAATTTTGATTCTAATAATGAATAAACTTTTGAACTTGGTTGAGTTTGATTAATAAACCAATTATTTGCAAATTCTATCTTATCTGAATCTAAATTATTAAATAATTTATTAATTAAATGAATTGATAAATTTTTTAAATTTTTAGTCCATTTAGAATTACCATTATCATCAATTATAATATTTAAAATTTCTGATTTTAAAATTAAAATATTTTCATTATTTAATAATGATTTATCTAAATTATTTTGAAAAATTAATGTTTTGTATAATATTAAACATAATTTTGTACAAATTATATGTCTAATATCAGCTCTTAATAATAATAATCTTGTATTATCAAAATTTAAACTATTTGGAAATTGACGTGTCATATTTGAACATGATAATAAATTTAAAATTGAATAATTAAGTATTTCCCTTGAATTATAATTTTTAGATTTTAAAATATTTGAATTTCTCTTATACCAAATAATTGAATTTGTAAAATTAATTTTATTACGTTTAATTGCATTTTTAAAATATTCTTTTTCAAATGAAACAGCTGATGAACATAATAAAGGTCTTAAAATTCTAATTTGATGATTTGCAACATCTAATTTCATTGCTTCAAGTATTGAAAATAAAGTTTTAAAGCCTTCAATTAATGAATTAATTTCAATTTTTTCATTATTACAAGATTTATGAAATAAATTATTTAATTCATCAACCCAAGGATCTCTCATTGGAGCACAGTGTAATTTGAAAATTGAACAGATCCAATTTGAAAAATTAATAAAATTAAAACATTTTGAATTTAATTGTTGAATTAATAAACTCATATCCATTATTTCTTCAATTTGAATTATATCCTTTGCAGGTATCAGACTGATTAAAATACTTTTCAAACATTGAAACATTATAATTATTGGAGAATTTTCATTTAAAACTATTTTATTATCTGAATCATTAATTAAATTTTCAGTTTCAATCTTTATCATATTCCAATAATTATCAGATTGATTTTTCTTTCTTTTACCTCTCTCACCATCTAAGTTTGGTCTAAATTGTAATTGAGGATCAAATAAAATATCATGTCTAAGTTGAGGATTTTTTAAAACTTCTTGTAAATCAATTTCATGCATTGAATGTAAATTTACTGGAGGTAATAATAAAACTGGTTGTTGTTGTTGTTGTTGTTGTTGATGATGATGATGATGATGATGGTGGGGATTATGATGACTATGATTATGATAACTATGATTATGATTATGCTTTGGTTTTGATACAGTATTATTTGATATATTTAATTTATTATTCTTATACATATCCAAAAACATTTGATGTGAATGAGTATGTGGATAAGTATGAGAATTTTTAGAAGGTATGAAAATATTTGGTAAAGATTTTGAACGGAATTTTTTAGTTATTTTAACGGATTTTCTAGATTTTGAAGATAATTTTTTTGAAATTTTATTAGAATTATTTGATGATTGTAAATTATTATTATTATTTGGTAAATTAAGCATTTGAAAATTAGATATAAATTGTTGATTAAATTGTATCACATTGTTATTAACAATATTATTAGGATTAATATTGACATTATTAATATTATCAATACTAATAGTACTGTTATTATTTGAAGAATTTTCTAATTGAATTTCTATATTTGAGCTAGTTTGACTTAATAAAGGTTTTTTAATTTCTATTTGAGTATTTTGAATATTATTATTGTTATTATTATGATTATTATTATTATTATTATTAATATTATCAATTTCTAAATCTAATTCAATATTTAAATTATTTAAAGAATTAACATCTTGAAGTGAAGAATTTGCAGAAGGAATATTATTATTATGAGTAGTTAAATTCATGTTATGAGATAATGAATGATTATTTTTAACATTAATAACAACTAATGAAGGTCTTCTACTCTCTGAAGTGACGATATTATTTGTATTAATATGATTTTCAGGATTTGTTGTAACATCATTTGAGTTAAATACATTTTTAAAATGAGGAGGTCTTTCTAAATCTTGATCATTATTTGAATTATTAATATGATTAAGCATTTTTGTGTAAGTTATATTTTCTTATTGTATATATTAATGAATGTAAATTTGGAATGTAAATGTATATGTAAATGTAAAATCAAAGGGGTGTTAAATGAAAAAGGGGGGATAAGGTTAAAAATTTATAATTTTGTGAAATGAAATAGGATAAAGTGAATGTAAATTAATGAAAAGTTGTATATGAAGTGTCAAAGGGAGGTTATAATAAAATGAAAATGAAAATGAAAATAAGAAAAGAATCAAAGTAAAATATAACGTTGTCAAAGGACAAAGGCAAAATTTGAAAGAAAAAGAAAAAGAAAAAGAAATAGAAAAAGAAACGAAGTTGTGATAATAGGTAATATTAAGTGACTAACCTGAATGACAAAAAACTGATTTTGAAAGTCGTTTCTTTTTTTCTTATTTTCTTATAGTCTATAGGCTTACGTAACGATTTTGTAAATTTCGTCAAATGCGAGATTTGGTGAGGTTTTATTTTCTTTTGGTGATAATAGGTAAGATTATTATGATTTCACTGGATCACTATCAATTTGTATATGTTATATATTTACGTAATCACTGATAATAGATTGTTATAGTATATTATAGTATAATTGGTAGTTATACTACATTATATTATTATTGTAAATAAAATAGATACAATAAATTAATACATTACTAATAAAGGAAGAGGAAGAGGATATTTATAAATAAAAGAGAAAAATACAGCTGAGCCAGGTATACTTACTATACTAGGAGAGTATATTACGCTGAGCCTTAAATTTTAATAATTATCTTATTTAAAAAGTGTTGAGCCTCCCTAATATTACAATTTATTATCTATTATACTACTATTTTAATAACTCACTCCATGTAATCTCTTTCCTAACTGCATTACTAAAACCTTCATGATATTTAACCCATATCCTCTCCTCTTTACCTTCCTTACCTTGTACTTTATCATCTTTCCTATCTCCTCCAAAATTATTATATTCCCTTTGGAAATCAACACTATCCTTATCCTTAAATATCCCATTCCCAATCTTATGTCTCTTAATATTATCTTCATTATCATTCATCTCTCTATCCCTATCTCTCTCCCTTTCAATCTCAATATTTCTCTTCCTCATTCTTTGTTCTAATATTTGATTTATAATTTCTAAATAAGGTTTACTAATAACTTTAAGTTTCTTAATTTTCCACCTTTCATTAATCTCATCAACTTTACTACCATTAACTTTATCAATACCAATATCAATTAATCCATCAATTATATCAGGTTTCATCCTTATAATACCTCCATTACTACCATTATTATTATTATTAAATGTATCATTCTTTTCAATTTTAATTTCAAATTGTTTCATTATCTCAATTATTCTATCTATTTTAATTCTCTCTTTATCAAATTCTTTACCAATATTATTATTACTTATATTATCATTTTCACCATTATTATTAATTAATAATCGTCTCTTTTCATAATTTGGTATTAATATAGAATTTAACATAGATATCTCACTATTAATCATAACACTATGATTCATATTACCTTGATATTTCTTAATCATATTATTAATTAATGATTTAACATCTCTTTTAACATCAAAATTTTCTTCACTCTTAAATTGATATTTAAATTTATCTCTTCTATTATTATCCCATCCAATCATACTACTAACATTACTATTAAAATTAGAAAATTCTTGAAAATATTTTAATGAAACAATTGAATTATAAATATTACTCTCTTCCTGTGTCATTTTTTGATTATTTAAATTAATTAAATCTTGAAAATAATTCCATTCAGATATTTTATCAAGTTTATTTAAATCATCCTCATATTCTTCATGAACTTGTAATAATAAATTAAAACATCCCATATTAATTTTATTTAAATTGTTACTACTTTTATTTAATTTTTCCCTTAATTTATTGAAAATTTCGTTTTTACCAAGTTTATTATTAGTAAATTTATTCTCTAAATTGAAAATTTCTTTAATAATTTTGAACCATATTATATCACCATCTTTAATTCTATTATTATTTAAATCTTTACTATTGAATTGTAAAAAATTAATACAATTACGTATATCACCATCTAATGAAATAATTAAATCATCTAATAATGATTCATTAACATCTTCAATATTTTCAACTTTTAAAATTTCCTTTAACCTTTTCTTAATATGTTTTTTATTACTTTTTTGGAAATTAACAATTTCACAAAATGGTTTTAATTGTTCTAAACAATTAGATCCAATATCATTACACATTGCAATTATTGGTCTCTTAATTAAATCATCCATTTTATTATATTTTAATTTACCAAAATTATTTAATTCATCAACAACTTTTTTATCCTTTTGTAATAAATTAACTAATATCTTTATAATACCATTCTCATTACCCATTGCACCATCAATTTCATCTAATACTAAACAAATGTTTTTACCTGTTAAACTTCTCATTTTTAAAGAATTTTTAATTTTCTCTCTAACATTAACACCTGATCTATCATCACTTGAATTAATCTCTTGAATTTCAAAATTTAATTGTTTACAAACACATTGTGCAATTGTTGTCTTACCAATACCTGGAGGTCCATGAATTAAAATCATTTTTTTACGTGGTCTTTTAAATGGATCATTATTTGTATTATTAATACTATTATCATTAAGTCTCATTTTCCCTCCATTAACTATATACATCCATTCATTTAACCATTTAAGAATATTAGCATTAACTCTTTCATTACCCAAAAGATCAATAAATTTCTTTGGTCTATATTTTTCAGTCCATAAAGAATTTTGATTTTTCTTTCTATATTTTTTATTATTTTTACTTGTTAACATTTTTAATTCATTAATATTTTTCTTTAATTCATCTTCATTTTCATTTAATTTACTTAATTCCTTTTCAGTGTTTTCCCTTATCCTTATTTTCTCATATAATTCATTCATATTTAAACATTCTAATTGTTTACAACCATTGATTACATCATTAACAATTTCACGTTCCTTATTTAATAATAAAATATTTTTCGGTTTAATTGTAATTCTTTCACCATTGGATAATGTAAATTTCCTATCATAAATAACTGTAGAAGTATTTAATAATACATTTTTCTTCTCCTTATTCAATAAGGAATGCAACACATTGGATGCTTCACTTGTACCTATTGAAAAATCCATTACTTTTTAAAAGAAGGATTGAAGTAGTGGTAAATTGTTCAAATTTTAACTTCACAGTTAATATGTACTTTAACGCGTCAATTTTGGAAATAAATTTATTTAAATGTACACGAATTACATAGTAAAAGTAGAGTAAATATATAATCTAATTATATAAAGTAGATAAATTAAAAACAGAAGACTTGATCATCTTGTTTTGATTGTAAGACACCTTTTTCCCATCCTAATTCTTCTAAATATTGTAACATTACCTTTTTCATTTCTAATGGACCACAAATGAAAATTTTTGTATCATTATTAACAATTGGTAATTCTTTTTCTAAAATATCTTTTGTAATATAGCCAGTATAACCACCTTCCCAATCTTTTGGTGGATAAGTTAAAGCATATTTAATATCAAAATTTGGATAAGATTTAACATAATCATCTAGTTCCCCCTTTAATAAAATATCATTTTCAGTTTCATTTGCAAATAATAATTTAACATTTGTAATATCTTCAGGTGTTGTAATTATATTACCTAAAACTGATAACATAGGAGTAATACCTGAACCACCTGCAATCATTATAATATTTTTTGCCATATTTGGTTTATATGACATTCTACCAACTGGACCTTTAAATAAAACTTTTTTACCAGGTGTTAATGATGCAAAATATTTTGAAACTTTACCATCTTTATAAGATTTAACGATTATATCAAAAAATCCTTCATCAAATTTATTTGAAATTGGTGTATAATATCTAATTTCATCATTATCATTAATATTAACTTTACAAACTAAATGATGACCAATTGGTATATTTAATTTATCATAATCATGATCTAATTTAAATCTATAAATTGCAGAATTTTTAGAAATAATTGTTTTATCAATTAATTCATATTCTTGAAAATTATCCTTTGATAAAACAGGTCTTTGATACTTAACTTTTAAAAAATTATAACCTAAAAATAATGATAAAATTAAAATCATATAAGGTAAATAATCATAATTTAAGATACTAATACCAAATAAACATAAGAATGTTGGAATATAGATTCCATGTAATGGAGTCTTAAGTAAATCTGCTCCTTCAAGTTTAGCCATTGTACTTTACTCTAGGGAAAGAGAGGAGGAAACAAGAAGAGAAGGGAAAAGAAGAATGGAAAAAGTGGTGATTAATAATGGATCTACAATATAATCTACAAACAAACAGAGTGAAAAATTACTTTAATTACGTAATATTGTACATGTTTTAACTATAAGTAAAACCTTTTAAATACAAATTTTATACAAAGTGAATATAAATATTTTTTCATTACTGATTGATTAACTACATTACAAGGAAAAGCAAGTAAATTAAATTGAATAGAATTAAATTAAATTAAACTAAACTAAACTAAACTGAATTACTGAAATGAAATGAGAATGTGATATTTAGGAAATGAATCTATTAAAATGAACTTGTATCTGGAACTTCTTTAACAATTTCTTCATTTTCATTATCAAGTTCCTTTTCCTTTGCAGCCTTTTCAGCTTCTTGCTTTGCCTTTAAAATTGCTGTCCAACCATATTTAGAATTTTTTCTTAATCTTTCACCATAAATTGAGAAAATCCAAGGAACTGGAACCATAGCTAATGCAATAAATGCGAAAACTGTAACCCCCCAATAAATATGTAATTTATTCATCATTTGAACTGTAAATAATGGGAAAACTGAAGAAACAACATAACGAGTAACATTATTTGCAGCTAATGCAGAAGCAACAGAGATAGGTGGATAAGCCATTGAAAAATAAGTTAAAATTGAGAAGAAAATTAAAACTAATGAAAATCCAAATAAAACACCTGAAGCAGTTGGTGCCATCCAATGAACACTTGTTCTAGCAGTCCAAGCTAACCAAAATAATGATGGAGCAAAAGTTAATGAACCAACTTTACATGGTAATAATCTGGATTCAGGAATTGGAGGAATTTTATTACCATCTTTATCCTTCATACCAATATAACCATCATCCCATCTTTTAAAAAAAATATATTTATCCATACACATATAGAGTGTTGCACCTAAGAGTAAACCTAATCCGACACCTAAGAATGGTAAACCTGAAACACCCATTCTCATTTCATAGATACCAATGAAAATGATTGGGAAAGCTTCAAAGAAACCAAATAAAACTGCAAAAACAAATGCTGTATAAATTGAGAAAACTAAAACAATTGGTTCAACGACTAACATTTCCATTGGTTTTGCTAATGTAACAATTAAAATTGTAGTAATAAATTCAGAAAGTGATAATGTCTTCCTAATTTTTTTACCTCTTTTAATTAAACGTTTTCTCATAATAATTGGTTTATAAGTTTCAGGCATTAAAAATAAAGGACCAAAAACTGCAGCTGCAAAAAATAAATTAATCCACATTGCCCATTTAAGAGAACCAACATGATTTGGATGATCTGAAGTTAAATTTTGACCAATAAAACCACCAATAATTGGACCAATAACAGGACCAGCTAATGGAGCTAAACAAAATAATGTCATTGCAGTACCAATTTCTTGAGGTTTCCAAATATCAGTAATTGTACCACCAGCAATTGCCAAAGCACCTGATGATGTTAAACCTGCAAAGAATCTTAAAACTAAAACATTTCTAATTTTATTTGATAAACCAACACCCATAATGAATAACATTGAAACAGGTAAACTTGAACAATAAACGATTTTTCTGCCGAATAATTCAGACAGAGGAGCAGCAATTGTTGGACCAAAAGCTAAACCTAATAAATAAAAGGTTAAACCTGCTAAACCTAAAGTTTGACTAATATGCCATTTAACCATCATTTCAGGAATTGCATCAACATAAATTGAAGAACCTAAAGTAATAACTAAACAAAGGAAAGCAGTTGACATTGTACAATACCATTTTTTCAAATGACTCCAATTCAGTGGATTATCAGGATCATCAGGAGAATCCCAATCAACTTGTCTTGGATCATAACCAATAATTTCAGGATCATCAGTATTTAATTCAGGTTGTTTCTCTAAATCAGTATGATGAGTTAAAACTTTACTTATTTTTGACAGAGCTGTTGCAGTACGTTGTAATTCTAATTCAAATTCATCATTATATTCATCATTTGGATTTTCAATTGTTTTCCTTTCAAAATCTTCAACATTTGTAAATGAAGTATGAGATTTCATTGTAATTGTTCTTTGTAAATCATTTTGTTCATCAGCTGGAACAGGAGATGATGGAATATAAGGATGAGTTTGTGAACTACTATCATCATTATCATTATAATTATCATTATCAATTGTATGATTAATGTCGATATTATCATCATCTATAGCATCATCAAAAGATTCAACAGCAGATTCATATCTTGAATTTGAAGATTCTGAATTTCTTGTTGACATTATGAATTATTTGGTATTACTTAATTTCAAAGAAGAAAAAAAAATATAGTGAAGGAAAAGAAAAGAAAATAATAAACCAATGGTAAAATTTAGTAAAGAAAGAAGGGTTGTTTAGTGATAATAATATTGATATTTTGACAAAGCCTTGAAATAATAATAATATATATATCAGAATAAAAGATGTAAACATTGGCAAATATCTTAATTTATTACATAAGTCGGAGAAATAGGTGATGGATGTTTCAATTTTTAGGGGTCTCGGTAATATATCGGGTAGTTTTTTGATTTGTTTGTTTTGTGTATTGTTTTACTAACATAGTTTTAGATGGTAATTACACCAGTATGGAATAGAGTGTGTGGTGTATTTAATATGATATAAAGTAGGTTGTATTCAAATGTAATAATTGTGATTGAAGACTAATAATTAATACAAAACACGAATATATTAGTCGGTAAAACTAATAGAAACCATAATAGTAACAGTAAATAAAACTATTATAATAATAATAATAATGTCAACATTGAAAAAAAAAATTTATTGTTAAAGCCACGCTTATTTATTATATTCTTTTGGGGGGGGGGCCATTATAAATTCCGGATGTACAGATACGCAAATTTATAAGGGAAAATATTAAGGGTAATAAGATATGTAATAGTTAAGTTAGTTATAAAGAGTAAGTATAAATAGAAATAAAGAAAGTATTAGAATAAGTATAAAAACATGTGATGTGTTCATTATTGAAATGAGGGGAATTCCTCATAAGTCGATAGGACTGTGAATCGTATATTTCACGATCTCACAATACTCCCTTCTTCGAAACAAGAGTGTAACCAATATGTTTTCAACCTATTCAACAAAAGAAAAATTGTAATAATAAAATAATAATTGTAATTTGTTGAAAATAAAATAAAATGAATAAATAAATAAATTGTATGTTTGAAAATGTAGTTAAATAAATTTTGTAATCTTGAAAAAAAATGTAATAAAATGTAATCATCATTTTGCATATTCATTGTAATATTGTTTGAAAAATTTTCGTTCTTCATTGCCAAATGCTTCTGAGTAATCACTAATTGATCTTAATGGTGAGCCATAGTATTGATAAGCAGGACGTAAATGTTGTAAATTGTAAGTACCTTTGATAGGTTTACCATTAATGTCATTCAATTTATAAGCATTTTTATCTAAAACTTCAGAGATAACAAAAGGTCCTTCAAAATTGGGATCAGTTTTGTGATGTTTAGCAAATTTCTTCGTTTGTACATATTCACCAACTGAATAAGAATTATGATTAGCCTTTGGATCATTCAATAATTTCACCATGTAACATATCACGTGACTGACGCGTCTATTTTTTATTGATTATGTAATATAAGTTTATAATTTAAACATTGTGCGCGTTTAATGATGAAAATTAACTAATTTCACGTTTTTTCAAAGTTTTAAATCAAACAGACGTTTCTCTTTTATTATTATTATTATTATACATAGTATCAAATAACAAATAACAAATAAAAAACAATATGGTTAGTGCAACAGATTTAGTTAAACAACATAAATATTTAATGTTATCAAAATCATGGTGCCCAGATTGTCATTATGCAATTAGAGTTTTCCAAAAATATAATGTATTTGATAAAGTTCATTTAATTGAATTAGATAAAATGAATAGTAATGAAGCATTAAAATTAGAGAAAGAATTTACTGCAATATCAGGTAGAAAATGGGTTCCATCATTATTCTTCAATGGTAAATTTTGGGGTAATGAAAGTGATTTATATAAATTAGAGAGTACTGATTCAACTGAGAAAGTTTTCAAAGAAGTTGGTTTATTGTAATTAGACCAATTAATTGTATGTAAAAGATTATGTAATATAAACTTACGTAATACACTTTGTAGAAATTATAATAATAAAATAAAAAATATTCCTTAAAAGGGAAAGCGGGGGTGTAATAAGAGTATAATAACTGAGGGGGTGGATTATTGTTAATTATTATTTATTAATTATTAATTATCTATCTTATAGGCCTTATATATTGTATAATCCGAAAATCGGTAATGTAAATTACTGTAAATAACAGTAATAACTCCATACACGGAGAAAATACTATATAATAACAGATAAACTAATATTCCTCCAATCCGTGTTAAATACTCCACGGAGAGTTCTATTAAGTGAAGAGTGAAGAGAGAGGGACTCCGATAAATAGTAATAAGAGTGAGTGGCAGTTAACTCCGATAGTCTTTGTTTTCTTAAATTTTTTTTTCTTTAATGACATAATATCGTATATTGTTGTATATATTTTGTATACATCTCACTAAGACCGTACATACTTCTTTTAATTTTATACAACCCCACTACTACTCCGCCTTAGGGGGTTAATTTATACTCGTTTTATGTTATTATAGTTATTATAGTTATTATAGTTATTAAGATTAAATTGTCTATAAATATAACTGACACCCCCCATATCTTGCTTGTATTTCTTATATCAACTGATGTATACTCATATTCTTTACCTTTTTGTATTTTGTATTTATAACTTTTATTATTACTCTATTTCTAAATAACAAAGAATATATTCCTATAATATAAAATAATGTTAAGAAATACTACCACTAAAGTTAATTTATTAAAATCTTTCTCCCTCTATTCATCTTCAACTGCAAGATTTTATTCTTCTTTACCATTATCTCAAACAATTACTTTACCAACTGGTCAAACTTATGAACAACCTGTTGGTTTATTTATTAATGGTGAATTTGTTAAATCTCAACAACATAAAACTTTTGAAGTTTTAAATCCTTCAACTGAAGAAGAAATTTGTCATGTTTATGAAGCAAGAGAAGATGATGTTAATTTAGCTGTTGATGCAGCTCATAAAGCTTATCATAGCGAATGGTCAAAATGTGATCCTGCAATTAGAGGTAAATATCTGAGTAATTTAGCTGATTTAATGGAAGCAAATAAAGATACTTTAGCTGCAATTGAATCAATGGATAATGGTAAAGCTTTATCAATGGCTCAAGGTGATGTTAATTTAGTTATTAATTATCTTAGATATTGTGCAGGTTATGCTGATAAATTATATGGTAAATTAGTTGATACTGGTTCAAACTATTTTAATTATATTAAAAGAGAACCAATTGGTGTTTGTGGTCAAATTATTCCTTGGAATTTCCCATTATTAATGTGGTCATGGAAAATTGGTCCTGCTTTAGCTGCTGGTAATACAGTTGTCTTAAAAACTGCAGAATCAACCCCTTTATCTGCTCTTTATGCTGCTAAATTAGTTAAAGAAGCTGGTATTCCAAATGGTGTTGTTAATATTGTTTCAGGTTTTGGTAAAATTACTGGTGAAGCAATTTCAATGCATCCAAAAATTAAAAAATTAGCTTTCACTGGTTCAACTGCAACTGGTAAACATATTATGAAAGCTGCAGCAGATTCTAATTTAAAGAAAGTTACTTTAGAATTAGGTGGTAAATCACCAAATATTGTCTTTAATGATGCAGATGTTAAAAAAGCTGTTCAAAATTTAATTGTTGGTATTTTCTATAATTCTGGTGAAGTTTGTTGTGCAGGTTCAAGAGTTTTCATTCAAGATGGTATTTATGATGAAGTTCTGGAAGAATTTAAGAAAGCTGCAGAACATTTAAAAGTTGGTGATCCATTTGAGGATGGTGTTTTCCAAGGTGCTCAAACATCTCAACAACAATTATCTAAAATTTTATCATATGTTGAATCAGGTAAAGATGAAGGTGCAACTTTAGTTTCAGGTGGTGAAAGATTAGGTAATAAAGGTTATTTCGTTAAACCAACAATTTTTGCTGATGTTACCCCAAAGATGAAGATCTATTCAGAAGAAATTTTCGGTCCATTTGCAGTTGTTACTAAATTTAAGACAGCAGATGAAGTTATTGAAATGGCAAATGATTCAGAATATGGTTTAGCTGCAGGTATTCATACTAAATCATTAGATACTGCTACATATGTTGCAAATAATTTAGAAGCTGGTACAGTTTGGATTAATACTTATAATGATTTCCATTCTAATATGCCATTTGGTGGTTTCAAACAATCAGGTATTGGTAGAGAAATGGGTGAAGCAGCATTTGAAAATTATACTCAATGGAAAACTGTTAGAATTGCAGTTAATGATGGTCCTCAATAAATTATATAACTTTAAATTATTTTAAATTAAATTCATATATAATATATACTTACTATATAATACTTATTAACAACTAATGAAGCTTATGAAATTATATTTCTTACGTAATACTTATTACGGCTTAAACAATTCCTTTGTTTTGATTTCAACCGCGAAAAGTAAACATTGGGAAGATTTTTATTGATTTATTATTGTGATCTGGAGGTAAACAAACTTATCATTTATTTGTGTTAAAGAGTTTTCTATATATATTGTATTGTATTATCTTTAGTAAATAACATAGAATTGAATGAGTGAAGATATAGTCCCAATAACATCATCTCCGATTGTTATGGATAGAGTGTTTTCAAGTTCAACTTTAACATCTAATATGTCATTTTCAGATCAGGAAAATTATGAAAATGATTATAATAGTATGACAAATTCATCAGATGATCAACTTGATATGCAACAATTATTAAAGAATTTCCAAGATAATGAACCAATATTTGATAATGAATTATTATATCCAACTCCAAAAGAATCAATAATTGTTCATTTTAAAGATAATCAATTAATTAGTGGTACAGTTGAATCATTAATAACTTATATGACATCACCATTTATACTTAATTATCAATTTTTAGTTGATTTTTTTTTAACTTTTAGAAGTTATATTGATTCATTACCTCTTTTGGAATTATTATTATGTAGATTATCATGGTGTCTAAAAAAATCTTTAAGTAATGATTTAAATGAAATGGAAATTGGTAAATTAGTGCTTATTAGAACTTTTGTTACAATTCGACATTGGTTATTAAATCATTTTCAAGATGATTTTATTAATAATTTAACTTTAAGAACATTATTTGCAAATACTATTAATGAAATACCCAAGTATAAAGAATTTATTGGTAATGATAATGAAACTTCAAATTTACAATCAAAAATTATTAAAGATTTGAAGAAAAATTATTTAACTTTATCAAAATTATATTGGAATTCAGAAATTGAAAATATTGAAGATATTGAAGATATTTTAAATTATAAATTATCTCCTTATGAAGATTTTGATAGTTCAAGATTATCAGTTTTAGGTATGTCTCAATTATATGATCCTTCAAGTAGAAGAAGTACACTTTTAAATATGTTAGAGAATCCAAATATTAATAATAGTGAGAGTAATTTATTAAATGAATCATCTGAGAAAAGTAATAAATTGAAAGATGAAAATCCATTAGAAAATTATTTAAAGAGACAAAATAGACAAAATAATACAAGAAAGGATAAAAATAGTCATAATAGTAATAATAATAGTGATAAAGATAATTTGATTTTATTCCCAAAAGATTCAATCAATGCATTAGATTTAACAAAATTAAAATCATCATCTACAACTTTTGATAGTTCAAGTATTGATCAATTATATTCATCATTAACTGAAGATAATTCTAAAAATGGGTTTATTTCATTAAATAAACATAAATTTGAGACCTTAAATTTAAATGGATTTTCTACTAGTGGTAATATTGAAATTTTCAATGATAGTAAAATAAATAAAATTGAATCATTAGTTAATGAACTACCTAAAAGGAAAGTAAATAAACCGGTCGAAACAGAAAAAGAACCCGAGTTGATGAAAACTAAAGTAGAAATTAAAACCTTAAATAAATCTAATATTGCAGATATCAAAGAGAATCAAAAGAAACCTAAAAAGAAAGGTTTTTTAAAACAATTATTCACTCATAGTAATAGTAAGGATACTAAGGAAAATAAAGAGAATGAACCCGTACTTAAACGTAAGGAACCAATTCAACAAAAACCTATTATTAAGGAGAATAAATCACCTAAAAATGCAGCAATTAGTGATATGATTAAAGATTTAGAGAATAAAATTTTAATTAATGATTCAAAAATTGATTATTTAGAAGAAATTGTAATCAGGGACTATAAAATAATGATATCAAAACCAAATTTTAGGAAACGTTATTCTAAGCAAATTAAAAATTCTAATAGGAAAAGTATACTTTCAATGGGATTTGATTTAACTGATAACGAATCAAAATTTGATCCAAATGATTCACCAATTAAAAAAAATAGAAATATTTATTATGATGGACAACTTGAAAATTCAATGAATATTAGACCAATAAACCAAAACACAGTTAGCAAAGAACTTTCAAGAATAAATAATGAAAATCAGGTGGAAGAGGGTGATGTAGAAGACATCAATGAAGATGAAATAAAATCTTTCCAAACACCCCCTAATACAACCAATTGGTCAGATTCAATGATACTCAACGATTCAACAAACTTAAACACTAAAAATGAATTTATCGATATGGGATTAGTTAATCGAAATTCAACAAAATTATTATCAAGATCAAAAATTAATACCAATATCAGGAAAAGTTTCCATAATTTACCAAATTCTACAACTATTTCAACATCATCTAAGAGAAATAAATTTAATAGTGATCCTAATTTACTTATGAAACAAACAATCATTAATTGTGGGTTTATTAATATACTTAACTCAAATTTTAGTAGTACTAATATAAGTTATGATAGTTATAGTTATAATTATGATTCATATTCAGTAGGAACGGGAGTATTTGCAAATAATGTTAATAATTTTAATAATCAACTAAATATTATTGGAAATAATAATAATGGTAATAATAATACAAGTACTGCTCATAATAGTATGAGATATTCAGTTAACATGATTGGTAGAAATAGTTTTGTTTCAAATAAATCTTATGTTACTTATGATTCAGAATTTAGTTCATCTTCAAAAAATTTAAGGAACGAAGAAAATGATGAATTTGTTAATAAATTACGTAAAAAGGGTGCCGTTTTAAATTTAAGAAATGGAAATGATGAAGTTATAAATTTTGATGTGAATGATGGCGTTAATGATGATGGTTATGAAGATGAAGATATATCTAATAATTATGATAATGATAATAATTTAAATGATGAATCTAATTTGGAAATTGAATCCAATATAAATATTGATAATCTAAAATATATTCAAGAATTACCATATTTTGAAAATAATAATGAACAAAAGAGTATCACTAAAAAATCTGGAATTTCAATTTTACCGTCACCAACGGCATCACAAACATGTTATAATGAATTTACTCAAAAAGATATAAATGAACTTGCTAATATACCAGATGAAAAATTAAATGATGATCCATTAAATTATACATTAAGTAAATTAAGAGGTGATAGGAAACAACCAATTGTTATAATTGGATTAAATGATGATGTTAAATTAGATGAAGCAGAAATTCATAGGAAACATGCAGTTGCAGTTGTTTGTCAATCACCAACGAAAAAACAACCAACAATAAATAATATTAATGATACATTACATGATTATTATCAATTATCTGATAATGATACTAAAGAAGAAATTATATTGGAGAATCAAATCAAAGATTTATATATATCCGCTAATCCAAATGATACTGATAATAGAAGACCATCATTAAATTCAAATAACAAATTAGAAATGAATATGATATCAACACAATCATTTGGTAAAATGAGAGATAATGGTAGTATCCATACTAAAATTAGTACAAGTAAATTATTAAAAGATGATGGAGAAAGATCAATGTTTGATATACAATCATTATTTGCAACACCTAAAGGATTAGATAATATAAAACCATTAATTCCAATAATTGATGTTATTAATGATGAATTACATATACCATTTATTTTCAAATATGATTCAAACATATTAGCAAAACAAATGACATTAATTGAACGTGATATTGTATTTGAAGTTGAATGGAAGGAATTAATTAATTTGAAATGGAATCAACCTTTGACACCATATAATTCATGGTTAAAATTATTAATTGATATATCTGATAAATCAGGATTAGAGTTAATAACATTAAGATTTAACTTAGTTAATAATTGGATTATTTCTGAAGTTTTATTATGTAAAAATATCATTTTAAGAATTTTAACAATTACGAGATTTATTCAATTAGCAATGAAATGTCGTGAATATCAAAATTATGGTACATTATTTCAAATTATGTTAGCATTAAATTCTGATGTTATGAAAGAATTGAAATCAACATGGATTAGAATTGATCCTCTGACAATTCTGAAATTTAAAGAATTAAAAGATTTAACATCACCAATTAATAATTTTAAAAATTATAGAGATGAAATTGAAAAAATTAAACCATCAAAGGGTTTTATACCATTTTTACCATTATCATTAAGTGATTTAACAATGTATTCTGAAATGCCAACAATAATAAGTTCCAATAATGGTGATATAAGTGCAGAATTAGATTCATTAGATGCATTTGGATCTGAATCAGTAATTAATTATGAATTGGTTAATTTTGAAAAATTTACAATTACAGGAGAGACAGTTAAAAAGACTTTAAGACATATTGAATGGTCTAAATTTTATAATTTTGAGAAAGATGATGAAGTGATATCCAAATGTTTATACATTAGTTCATTGAGTGAAGAGGATATGGAGAAATGTCTTATTGAAATTGGTAAAAATAATGTGTAACTTGTAGTATTATTAAGAAAATAGAAGATAAATATTTAGAAAAACCGTTAGAATCTCAAATACTCGCCTTATTTTTTGTAAAAAAGGTATTGTACCTAAGTGGTGTCATATATCAGAGATCTTCTATATCTGTTGAGCATCGATTTTAAATCAGTGGTGTTTTAAGTACTCGTTTGTGATTAAATTGAATTATTGGACATCAATTCAGTTAATTGTGTTATTAGAGAAGTTTTAATTTGTTAGATTAGTGTTTTCTTTAAGGAAATTAAGATTATAATTTGTATTTATATTAAAAAAAATTAAATTAGTATATATTAATTACAGCATATATGAAATTTGAAAAAGGGATACGTTGTTGGATACCGGATCCCACACTTGGTTGGGTTGGTGCCAATGTAGAGAAGGTTGAATATGATGGCTTAACCAAAAAATATAAAATTGAATTAGTTTATGATGATGATAATACTAGAAAATATACCATAGAAACGGAAGATTTAACAGAGAATAATAAGAAATTGCCACAAATGAGAAATTTAGATGATACAGTTGATGATTTAACAACATTACCACATTTAAATGAACCATCAGTTTTGAATTCCGTTAGATTACGGTATCAGAAAAAGATAATTTATACATTTTCAGGGGTAGTTTTAGTTGCAATTAATCCATTTGAAAGTATACCGCTTCTTTATTCACGAGAAGTTGTTTTAAAATATCAGAATAAGGATAAATCAGAGAATCCGCCACATGTTTTTGCAATTGCTGATGAAGCTTTTAAATCAATGAAAAAGAATCAAACTAGTCAATCGATTATCGTTTCAGGTGAATCAGGTGCAGGTAAAACAGTTTCAGCTAAATATATTATGAGATATTTTGCTAATGTAAATAATGAAAAGAATTCATATGAGACTACTGAAATTGAGAAACAAATTTTAGCAACTAATCCAATAATGGAAGCATTCGGGAATGCTAAAACTATAAGGAATGATAATTCTTCAAGATTTGGTAAATATTTAAGAATATGCTTTGACGAAAAATACGTTATTTGTGGAGCTGAGATTAAAACTTATTTACTTGAACGTTCAAGATTGGTATCACAATCAGAGAATGAACGAAATTATCATATTTTTTATCAAATGATCAATGGATTGTCAGATGAACAAAAGGAAGAGTTATCCTTAAAAAATTGTGAAGATTATAATTATTTATATAAAGGGAAAACATCAACTGTTAAAGATGTTAATGATGAGAAAGAATTTAAGGAGACATGTGATGCTTTAAGAGTTATTGGAATTGATGATAAAAGTCAATTTGAAATATTTAAAGTACTTGCAGCTTTACTTCATATAGGGAATATTAAAATAGAGAATTCAAGAAATGATGCTGTTTTATCAACAGATGAACCTAATTTGTTACTTGCATGTAATCTCTTAGGACTGGATTCTCATGAGTTTAGTAAGTGGATAGTTAAAAAGAAAATATCAACTAGATCTGATAATATTGCGTCTAATTTAAAGTATCCCGAAGCTATTGTTGCACGAGATTCAGTGGCTAAATATATTTATTCATTGCTCTTCAATTGGTTGGTAAGTTATATAAATGCGGACTTAGCCTCTTCAACTGTAAATGAAGGATTTTTTATTGGAGTTTTAGATATCTATGGGTTTGAACATTTCCAATATAATTCCTTTGAACAATTTTGTATTAATTATGCGAATGAGAAATTACAACAGGAGTTCACACATCATGTCTTCAAGTTACAGCAGGATGAATATGTTAAAGAAGGAATTGAATGGTCATTTATCACATATTCAGATAATCAACCATGTATAAATCTTATAGAATCAGGTGAAGGTATATTATCATTATTAGATGAACAATGTAAATTACCATCAGGATCTGATGAAGCATGGGCTGAGAAAATGTTTCATTCTCTGACAAAGCCACCACATAATAAAGTATTCAAGAAGGCTAGATTTGGAAATGAGAAATTTATTGTCTCTCATTATGCATTAGATGTTAATTATGAAGTTGAAGGTTTCCTGGATAAGAATAGAGATAGTGTTTCAGATGTTCAAAATTTGATTTTGAAGTCTACAAAGAATGAGTTTTTCAAAAAAATACAAGAAGAGTCCGAAATAAAAAGTTCACCTCAAGAAAATAAACGAGGTTTCCAAAATAGAAATAGAAAACCAACTCTTGGACATATTTTCAAACAATCTTTGAATAATTTAATGAAAACAATAAATAGCACAGATGCTCATTATATCAGATGTATTAAACCGAACGAGGAAAAGAAAGCTTGGGAATTTGATAATACAATGGTTTTATCTCAATTACGTGCATGTGGTGTTTTAGAAACCATTAGAATATCATTAGTAGGTTTCCCATCTAAGTATACATATGAAGATTTTTTGCAAAGATTTCATGTTTTGTTAAATTCTGAAGATTTAAATAAATATCAAAGAATAAATCCGAATAATCACGATCAACTTAAAAAATTAAGTAATATCTTACTGGTTAATCTAATTGATGATAAATCATCCTTCCAAATGGGTATATCCAAAATATTTTTCAAAAGTGGAGTATTGGGTAAACTAGAAATTGAAAAATCTAGTAAGATTCATGATGCTGTTGTTGCTATTCAAAAGAATTTTAGAACGTATATTGCTAGAAAGAGATATCTCGAGGCAAAGAAATCAGTTATTTCACTCCAAGCAGTGTTACGTGGTTTGATTGTCCGTCAAAATATGAAAAATACTCTTGAAAGTGCAATATTTATCCAATCATTAGCAAGGGGTGTTATTGCTAGAAAGTTGTTTACCAATATTAGGATATCAATTCTTAATATTCAAAGCTTTGGTCGTGGATTTATTGCTAGAAATAAATTTGATAAGCTAAAATTGAAGTTAGAGGCAGAAAGATCCGAACAAGAAAGATTAGAAGTAGAGAGGTTGGAAGTAGAGAGGTTAGAAGTAGAGAGGTTGGAAGTAGAGAGGTTAGAAGAAGAGAGACTAGCCGCTGAAAAATTAGAGGCAGCAAGAATACAATTGGAGAGACTAACCGCTGAAAGAACAGATACTGAATCTCAAAGATTGATTCTTAAAGGAAAAGAATCATTAGAAAGTATTCATGTACCCCCTGTTCAAGATTCACAAGAACTTGAAAAACCACCAGTATTTACTGAACTATACCCTGAAGAAGAAGATACTGATGGGGTACTTAAACATGTATTGGAGAATTTAACACCACAGAAATACACGTACAATGACTTATTGGGAATGAAGCCTAAAAAAGCAGTTGCTATTATTACAAGATTAATTGTAAATAGAATTCATACAATTACTAACAGTGTTGAATCATATAAAATAAAGAATAAAGGTCATTATTTCTCAGATATGGAGCTAACCATGAAAATTCAATCAAATATAAATTCTGATATCACTACCCTGATCAAACTTTTGAAACGTCAAAGATATGTGAGACCTGAGATTGTTGATAGAAATTCATTGCTGAGGAGTGATACCAATAGATCAGAAGACTTACACTACAAAATATTAATGGATGAAAAAGTCACACATTTAGAAAGAAGTTATAAAGCTGCGTGTTGTGACACATTAAGTTATATGAATGGTTCCTCAATTGCAGTTGATTGTGTTGCTGGTTTATTACTAAACAACTTATACCCACCAGAAAGAAGTCCAGATACACCACCTCATCTTGATGATGTTTTATTTCCTGCAAGACTTGTTGTATCTATCCTAAGTGACTTATGGGCAGTTAAACTTTTTGATCAATCTGTTATGTTTTTGGAGAGAACAATTAGCATTATTAATGAAAAGTTTATTTCAATTGATGATCCTAAAGAATTGATAACCACTGGTGCATTCCTCTTGAACAATGTTAATGAAATCCGAAGTTATGTTACTTGGTACAGACACAGTACTATGATTAACCTAAACGTTGAAAAAATGAAAAGTAAAGAGAGAGATGATTACTTAAGAATGTTATCGATCATGAAAAGGTACTGTAATAGTATTTCTGGTAAG
Source organism: Pichia eremophila (assembly GCA_030579415.1). NCBI lineage: Eukaryota > Fungi > Ascomycota > Pichiomycetes > Pichiales > Pichiaceae > Pichia > Pichia eremophila. Next base: position 66,776 of record JAKTQW010000204.1, on the reverse strand, counting down.
ATGTATTATTTATGGATCGAATCAATTTTCAAAGAACTTGAAATTCAAATAAAAGATAGTGTGAGACAAGATAAACCATTTTTATCAAATGATAGTGCCAGTTTGATACAAGTTTTGGATAATGTGTATATATCAATGGAAGAAAATTGCTTCGAGAAGAATGTTCAGACAACCATTATTTATGCATTATTGCATTATGTTGATGTTACATATTTTAATGTTATTATAACACACGAAAGTTATTTAAACACAGATGAAGGGACACTAATAAAATTGAATTTATCATCGGTTATCAAATGGTGTAATTCAGTAGATATTTCTGATGGACCTGAAATGCTGTTGAACATTTTGACTCTTTCTCAACTCTTGGTGTTAAAACAGTTCGGACTAAGCAATGTTGACGAAATTATGAATAAAGGCACTCATCTCAATAGAGAACAAGTCAATAGAATTATTAATAATGCTAATTTATCTGAAAAAGCAGAGAAAGAATGTAATGATTATACCCTTCCTTTCAAAAATTCTATCTTTAATGATGCATTTGTTATTAATTATCAATGATTAATGTAGTTTTGATAGAAAATTATTTTTAAGCTATAGAAAATATATAAATGTTTTGCGTTGTAAATATTAATTTAGAAAAGATACTTTATAGTGAATGTTCAGGTTGGTTAAGATAACCAATATTTGGCAAGTACTGAAGTTATGATAACTATTGTAGAGACTGATACCATTTGTCTCATACTTTTACTTCTTGATTCGTTTGTTTTTTTCAATTTTTCAATTGTATCTAATTTATGTTCGAATTCTTTTAATACATCATCATTTGAATGCATTACTGATTTTACGGTATCAATTCTAGCAGTTAAATCATTGAAATTTTCAAATAACACATCCTTTCTTAAATTTTTGAAATCTGTATCTTTTTTCAAACCCAAAGAATTGATATGATCATCGAGTTCTTCGATTTGTGCCATCATCATCTTTTCAATTTTTTCAAATTCTTTATACTGTTTTTCAACATTTGAAAGTATCAATGCACTTTCATTTTCAATATATTCAATTCTTTTCTTTATTCCTAATTGAACTGATCTTTGTAAATTTTGAAATTCGTCAATGATTTTAGATGAGATTAGATGTGATTTACAAACATATAAATCATCTGGTGATGTTTTATTTGCTGAATCTTTAACTGCACTATTTAAATTGTCTCCACTATTACTACTATAATTTGCATGATTATGTTGATAATGATTATGAGAAGCTCTACATGCCGCTTGCAAAAGCCCCGCAGATTTTTTATTCTTAGATGTCAAGGAGAGTGTTGATGCTGAGTATGAATTTGGATCATTATTTGCAGAAGCTGAGTTTTTTTGTGCAACAGTAGCAGTAGTGGAATTATTCATTGAGTTGTATGAGTTTTGTGAAGTACTCTGAGTGGATATCGTTTTAACTAGAGGTGCTAAAACTGTTGGTGGAGCAAGAACGGCGGACTGATTGATGTGATTAAACTGTGGTAATTGATTAGATGGAATACTTTTACCTAAATTATATTCATCATTGCTATTAGTTGAAGATGGTGGATAACTTACTGAATTTGATGCACTATGCATTCGTTTAATTGAAGAAGCGGTTGAAGTGGAGGAGCTTGATGAGTGTGGCGGACGAGTTGATACTGGTGGTTGTAAAAGTGTTGAATTAGCATAATTTGGTTGAATTAAATTATTTTTAGCTAGTAGAAAAGTGTGATCATTATTTGTTGCTAGATATCTACCATTTGTTTTATTTGGTGATGAATGTAAAGAGTTTAATGTTTTAGTGGGTACCAAATGATTATATAGGTTGGAAGTAGATTGTGAATTTGCCAAGTTCACGAAAGAGGCGGAACGAGAACTTGAAGTAAAAGTGGGTAACCTCAGACTTGCAGTTGAAGAGTTTGAAGAATATGAATCACATTGTCTATGTGAATATCTATTAGTATCAGTATTAGTTTTCGAAATTCTTGGCAATGTATATGATGAGTTATTCATATTATCATTGTATTTATATGGTGAATTTGTAGTATAGTTACTATTATCATTTGTATCATCTATATCATGTAAAGTGCCAAATTGATTATCTTGACTATCTTGATTATCTCGATTCAAATCATTCGGTACATGAGTATCATTTGGATCAATCTGATCATGTGGATCATCATTATCATTGGTTACTTCATCAAGTTGATTCATTTCATCTATTTCACCATTTTTATCAGAATTATAATCTAATGAGTCTTCCGATGTGAAAGGGAATGCTATTTTGGAGAGTTTCTTTTTAATTCTTGACTTCTTTGAAAGATTAGAGTTGATAACAGGATTTATTGGCGAAAAATGTATATTTAATTCATTATTAACTATATTATCTGGATCATACTGATCATGAACACTATTTTCCACCACTGTGCCTGCCTTATGGGTCAACATTGCTCTGAAAAGGTTGTTTAAAAGCAATATTAATCTGCTACTGTTTCAATTCTAATCAGCTTATTATATACATTATTATTCACCGGGAAAGCCAAATTTATGCTGATTTTAATCCCAATTACGTAATAAAAAGTTTAAGCCACCATTTTTTAAAACAGACGCGACTATTTTTTAGATTTTAGAAAAATTAAACAAAACGCGAAAATAAGTTGAATTTTATTTGAGAAAATGGTGAAACTTGCCATTTCCAATTATTGGCACAAATAATGTTTTGATTTTGATTTTGATTTTGGTGAATTTAAATTTACCTTGAGGGGGGGCAACTTCATTGACTGGAATTTTTATTAGTGTTTTTCAGATCGGATTTCATTTATTGCTCAGATCTATTTACTTTTATTTTTACTTTTATTTATACTTTTAATTTTAGATCTATTCATCAAACAAGTTATCTTCTTCAAATATGTCTACTGTGCAACTTGATGAAGGAAGGTATGTATACATTTTCATCAATTAATATTATTATATTCACTCATAAAGAGAAAACAATAATACTAACACGTTTCATATTATAGCTTATGTTGGATTCCTGATCCTGAATTCGGTTGGCTTGCAGTAAAGGTTAATTCAATCAAAGAAGTCGATGGGAAATATTCTATTGAATTATCTCCTGATAATGATCCCGAGAGAATTATTACGATTACAACTGATAATTTAAATGAATCTAATGCTGATTTACCATTAATGAGAAATCACGCAGAAAATGTCGAAGATTTAACAACTCTGTCTCATCTAAATGAACCTTCCGTTTTAAATGTTATTAAATTAAGATATTCTCAATTTAATATCTATACTTATTCAGGTATTGTTCTTATTGCTGTTAATCCTTTCCAAAGAAATGATGAATTATATTCAAATTTTAGAATTAAAAGATATGCTAATACAAGAAGAGGCGAAGAAGAACCTCATTTATTTGCAATTGCAGAAGAAGCTTATAGATGTATGATTAATAGAAAGGAAAATCAATCTATTGTTGTTTCTGGTGAATCTGGTGCTGGTAAAACTGTTTCAGCTAAATATATTATGAGATATTTTGCAACTGTTGATTCTGATGAAAATCATCATGATATGTCTCAAACTGAAAAGCAAATTTTAGCTACAAATCCAATTATGGAATCTTTTGGTAATGCTAAAACAACTAGAAATGATAATTCTTCAAGATTTGGTAAATATCTTGAAATCTTATTTGATGATAAAACAACTATTTGTGGTGCTAAAATTAGAACTTATTTATTAGAGCGTTCAAGATTAGTATTTCAACCTAAAACTGAAAGAAATTATCATATTTTCTATCAAATGATTCAAGGTTTAGATGATGATACTAAAAAATCATTCTATTTAACCAATGTTGAAGATTTCCACTATTTAAATCAAGGTGGTTCACCAATAATTGATGGTGTTGATGATAAAAAAGAATTTGAAGATACACGTAATGCATTATCATTAATTGGTATTACTGATGAAAAACAATTGGAGATTTTTAAAATTCTTGCAGGTTTACTTCATTTAGGTAATATTGATATTCCAAAAACTAGAAATAATGCAAATTTATCATCAGATGAACCAAGTTTAGTTAAAGCCTGTGAACTTTTAGGTTTAGATCCAGTTAATTTTGCTAAATGGACTGTTAAAAAGCAAATTAAAACACGTTTTGAAACTATTAATACTGATTTAAAATATAATGAAGCAATTAATGCAAAGGATGCAGTTGCCAAATTTATTTACCATAATTTATTTGATTGGTTAGTTGAATATGTTAATTCAGATCTATGTCCCTCAGATATTGAAAGTAAAATATCGACATTTATCGGTGTGTTGGATATTTATGGTTTTGAACATTTTGAAAAAAATTCATTTGAGCAGTTTTGTATTAATTATGCAAATGAAAAATTACAACAAGAATTTACTCAACACGTTTTTAAATTGGAACAAGAATTATATGTTGAAGAAGAAATTGAATGGTCATTTATAGAGTTTGCTGATAATCAACCATGTATTGATGTTATTGAAAAACGACTGGGTATCTTAGATTTATTGAATGAAGAATCAAGATTACCTTCTGGTTCTGATCAACAATGGGCTGATAAATTATATGATAATTTAGCTAAACCTCCATCTAATAAAGTTTTCAAAAAGCCAAGATTTGGTAATAATAAATTCATCATTTCTCATTATGCATTGGATGTTCCTTATGATACTGAAGGATTTGTGGAAAAGAATAGAGATACCGTTTCTGATGGACAAAAGGAAACCTTAAAACAATCCACTAATGAATTCTTAGTTGAAGTTCTAAATGTTAATGAAAAACAAACAAATGAAGAAGAAGCAAGTAAAGCAGCAAAACCAGGAAGGAAAGTACCAGGAAAGGAAACCTTAGGTTCTAAATTCAAGGGTTCCTTGATTGAATTGATGAAAACCATTAACTCAAGTAATGTTCATTATATTAGATGTATCAAACCTAACGAAGAAAAGAAAGCCTGGGAATTTGATCCAAATATGGTTTTATCACAATTAAGGGCTTGTGGTGTTTTAGAAACTATTAAAATTTCATGTGCTGGTTTCCCATCTAAACTGACATATCCTGAATTTGCAGAATCCTTTAATGTCTTGTTTGATTCAAATGATCGATCTAACTTATTAAGAAGTAGAAAGTTGGATGTTGAAAATTTGAAAATTTTAACAAAGAAATTTTTAGTTGATACAATTAAGGATGACCATAGTTTCCAAATTGGTAAGAATAGAGTTTTCTTCAAAGCTGGTATTCTTGGTAATATTGAAAAAATGAAGAGTGATAAACATAAAGAATCTGCTATTGTTATTCAAAAGTATTTAAGAGGATACCCTGCAAGAAAGATGTTTAAAGAAACAAAAGAATCTGTTATAAAATTACAATCAAGTATTAGAGGTTATTTAGTAAGATTAAGAATTCAACAAGAAAAAGAGAGAGAAAGTGCAATTCAACTTCAATCTTTGTTTAGAGGATTTTTAGTTAGAAATAAATTTGAACTATCAATTAAGTGTATCATTCAATTACAATCACTTGCTAGAGGTTTAGCTTTGAGAAATAATATTTTCAAAGATACAATGAATAAGAATTCTATAATAATTCAATCTAGTGTTAGAAGATATATTGCTAGAAAGGAACTTAATAGAGTTAGAAAAAGTGCTATTGTTATTCAATGTGGTATTCGTAAAAAGCTTGCTAAAGAATATTTTGATAAACTGAAGGCTGAAGCAAAATCTTTAAATAAGATGCAAGAAGTCCAATACGGTTTGGAAAATAAGGTTATTGAACTAACTCAATCATTAGGTCGTAAGATTGAAGATAATAATAAGTTAGTTGAAGAAATTGAACAATTGCAAAAATTAGTTGAAAAGACCCAAAAGGAACATGAAATCATGCAATCTAAATCTCTTGAGAATGATGAATCTTATCATAATCAAGTTGATGAATATGAAAACAGTATTAATGAATTAAATAAAGAAATTGAACTTATTAGAAGTGAATATGAACAAGCTAAGGAAAAGATTGAAACTTTAACTGTCAGTCAAGAAAAGTTAAAGGAAGATTTAAAGATCAACTTAGAAGAACTAAAGAAAGCTCAAGAAGATTTAATTTCAAGTAATGACGAGAAAGAATTATTAGTTCATACTGTCGATAAATTGAAATTGGAGTTAAAGGATCTTCAAGAACATATGAGTAAGTCTAAATTTAATAGCAGTGCAATGATTGGTGCAAGTGTAGGAGCTGCATCAGCGGGTATTGCAGCAGCTGCTGGTGATGCTGGAAATGCGATGAATGGACCTGCATTATCATTTAATGAAAAGAGTGTTAATAGTGATAGCCTTAATAGTAATGGTAATTATGATGATGATAATCATGAAGAGAATGATGATACTAAAGAATTGGAAAATATTAATGATGAGTTATTGAAATTATTAAGTAACTCCGATTTAATTCATAGAGAGATCATCGATGGTTTATTTAAAGGATTAATATTACCATCAATTTCCAATAATCCTACTGAAAAGGAAGTTTTATTCCCATCAAGAATTATTATTATTATCTTGAGTGATATGTGGAGATTAGGATTAACTAATCAAAGTGAAAATTTCTTCGGAGAAATTTTAGCAACAATTCAAAAGATTGTTAGTGAATTAGTTGATTCTGATATCATAACATATGGTACATTCTGGATGATCAATACACATGAATTATATTCGTTTGTTTCATATGCACAAAGTACAGTTTCTAGTAATAAGGAAGTTGCTAAAGTAATGGGACAAGAAGAATATGAAATCTTTTTAAAATTAATTGCAGATGCTAAGGAAGATTTTGAAAGTTTATCATATAATATTTATAATATTTGGATGAAAAAGATATTAGGTATATTAGAAACCAAGAGTGTTCAAGCAGTTGTTTTAAGTCAGTCATTACCAGGATTTGTATCACAAGATCAATCACCATTAATGAGTAAATTATTCAGTAAAGAACCAAAATATAAGATGGATGATATATTAACATTATTCAATGAAATCTATTGGTCAATGAAGAATTGCTTTTTTGATGAAACAATTATAAATACTGTTATTAGAGAATTATTGAAATTTATCGATGCATTCTGTTTTAACGATTTAATTATGAGAAGACAATTTTTAACCTGGAAGAGAGGTTTACAATTAAATTATAATGTTATGAGACTAGAGGAATGGTGTAAAACACATGGAATTGAGGATGGTAATGTTCAATTAACGCATTTATTTCAAGTTAGTAAACTGTTACAATTACGAAAAAACTCTAGTGAAGATGTTGAAATTATTTATGAAATTTGTAATTCATTAAGACCAATTCAAATTCAAAAATTATTTTCATTATACCATACTGCAGATTATGAGGTTCCGATATCATCAAAGATAATTGATGAACTAACACATAGGGTTAAAACTAGTGGAGATACTGATTATTTAGAAACTGTTAATAAGGATACATTATTTGATGATCCATTTAGAATGATTGATTTAAGACCATTTAATAAAATTGAAGCATATGTTCCAGCTAGATTAACATTACCAAATATTCGTCGTATTGTTGAATTAAGTACATTAAATGCAACATATCAACAATAGATGAATTAAATTAGATTTAATTAATTTTAAATAGTACATATTTTATTCTTTGTATTTGTAAATAATTAAATTATATAAAATAATATATTAAACAAGCATATAAACTATAATGATAATAATGATAATAATGATAATAAAGACCTATAAGTATAAAGTCTACATTGATTAATTACTGAAATGAACTGCAATTGGTACAACAACCACTATTATAATAATTATAATAATAAGGGCAACACATAATTTTAATTTTAAGTTCTTTTTCCACATATCTTTTCTAACTTGATTTGCAGATTTATTAAATAAGGAAGCATTATTTTGTAATGAATAAGCTCTATTATCTATATCATCTAAAACTTCACCACGTTGATTAATTGCTTCAATATTATCTCTCATCATACCAGCAGTATCATCTAAAGTTGATTGTAAATTTTGCAGTTTTGATGAAGGATTTGCATTTGTTGTAGTATTATTTGTATTTGATTGATTATGATTAAAAGGAGAAGATGATTGATTAGCTAATTCTGCAGCAGCATCATCATCAAATGGATTATATGGATCATAAGCTTGAGCTGAGGACATTGTTATATAATGAAGTTGTGTGAATGGATTAGATAAGATGTGATATACAGATTATCTTATATATCAATAACATGGCATTGATGTAGTTTGTTGTAAGGCAGTTAAATTTCTTGGTTTCAGGCGTGGAAAAATCAGAAAAATTATAATTTCACAGTTTTTGTTTTTATTATTATTGTTTTCTCTTTAAATATTTATATTAACTACAAAGTTTTAGTTTAGTATAAAAGAGAAAACTTTATGACAAGTGTTATTAAATTACGTAGTGGATGGCATGTTGATCAAGCTATTGTACGAGAGGAGGAAAGAATAGTTTGTATACGGTTTGGAGTTGATGGAGAGAGAGAGACATTATTAATAGATTCAATATTAGAGAAGATAAGTATAAGTGTAAGTCAATGGTGTGCAATATACAGTGTAGATATAAGTAAAGTTCAAGACTTTAATGATATGTATGAATTAGAGGTAGATGAATGTGTAATAATGATATTCTATCGTAACCGTCACGTGATGGTGGATATAGGGAGTGGAGACAACAACAAAATTAATGTCATGAAGATAGAAAAGTCACGTGAGTCATTAATAAATTTATTTGAGCAAATTTATAGAGGGGCAAGGAAGGGTCAAGGTCTTGTAAGTGTGTAGAGGGGTTTGAATATTATTATTATTTGTTAATTGTATTGTATTTATATCATAAGATTACTCTTGATCAATGGCTTCTAATGAATTACCATCCTCATTTGAGGATCCACTAGAGGATTTATCAGTTTTAGAGAAATTAGTTTATAGAAGTAAACAACAACCATTAGTTCCATTAGGTTGTTTAGCAACAACAATTGCAGTTGCAATGGCAGCTAAAGGTGTTAGAACTGGTAATACAAGATCTGCTCAAACTTGGTTTCGTTGGAGAGTTGGATTACAAGGTTTTACATTATTAGCATTAGTTTTCGGTTCAATTTATTATGATAAAACTTTTACTCAACAAAAGAAAACTGATGAAGAATTAGCAATCGAGAAGGCAAAATTAAGGGAAAAATTATGGATTGAAGAATTAGAGAGAAGAGATAATGAAATGAAGGATAGACAAAGAAGAGCTCAATTAGCAAGAGAGAATATGAATAATATTAATAATTCTAACAATAATGATAAATAAATAAATAATGATATGATATATGATATGATATGATATGATATTGATATGAACATGAATATATAAATACTTACTATATATAGTAAAAAAAACCAACATTACCACTTAATTCTTTTGTTTACGTATAAATCTAACATCATCAGGACTAAATCCACCTTCTTTACTACCAAAATAAGCCCATTTTGGAGTTTTAGCAATATAATCCATTTCATTAAATGCTTTACCAGATTTTAATAAATTGAAAAATTTTTCATAATCAATATGAGTATACCATTCACCATTAATTAAGAATTTTTCATTTGCAATAAGGAAACAACATGAATGTGAATGTTCTGCGCTTATACCATAGTTCAATCCACGTCTCTTTAATTCTTCACTTAATTTATTAACAAATTTAACACATTCTTCATAAAATGGTATATTTTGCATTGTTAATGGATTACCATTACCATCACTACTACCACAAAATGTTGCACCTTTAATTTCAATTAATGATGGTAAACCTCTTTCAACTAAATCTGCATAACCTTTAATTTCATTCATATTAAAACCTTTAACTAATGTTAATCTGAAAACTGTTCTTTGATTTTTTTGAATTGTTCTTAAAATATCTAAACATTCTTCCATTCTTTCCCAAAAATCTCTAAATAATGGTCTATCAACAATTTTTAATTCTTCTTTACTACCTGCATCAATACTAACATATAATTGTGTAACTTTTTGTAATGTACGTAATTGTTCAGGATGTTGTGCATTACAAACTAAAAATGATGAAATTTCTTCATCATGTTACATTTTCAAAAATTCATTAATATATGGATAAAAGATTGGTTCACCAACTAATGATAATGCACAATGACGAACTTTAAATGCTTCATCAAATCTTTTACTTATAACACCTGGAACACCTCTCATTTGTTTAATTTTTGAATAATGACCTTCTAATGCACCTTTTAAAATTAATTCAGGTTTATCAACTTCCCATCTCCATGTTGTACCAACAGGATTTGTACCATGTCTCCAACAAAAAACACATTTATTTGAACATGATAATGATGGAGTTGTTTCCATACATCTATGAGAATTAATACCATAAAATGCATATTTATAACAAAATCCTCTACCTCTCAAAGCTGCCTTTGTCCATCTACAAATTTTAACACCTGAATGTGATCCAACAACTGTATAACCTTGCTTTGTTAATGATTTATAAGTTGGAGAATCTTTAGCAACCATTTGTTTCTTTTCTAATTCATTATTATCTGGAAGTTCTTCACTCTTACTTAAATCTTCCATTTCCCATGTATCAGCATCTTTATCACTACTATCATTTTCCCCTTCAACATCATCGTCATCATCTTCTTCAAAAAGGAAAGGTTCATTATCATTGAAAACATCAATCATTCTATTAATCCAATCATCAGCAACTTTTTTAAAATCTTTTTTAACACAAATTTTACCTAATGGATACATTCTTCTACCACCTAATTTACTCATTAAATTATCAGCAATTGTTGCTTGATAACAAAATTCTTTTTCACCACCCCAACTCTCTGAATCACCTAAACCAACAACAGTAAAACCAGATAATGAATTCATTGGGAATTTATCAATTCTAAAATCATTACATGTTTCATTTAAAAATTCTAAGAAATAATCAATTGGACTATCAGTTTCATAAGAGGGTAAAACTAAAATATAACGAGGATTACCCTTTGGAGTTTTAATAAAATAATCATCAAGATCATCAATATCATCATCAATACTTAATAATTTAATCGTTAAATCATTATTTGCAGTTTTAAATTGTTGGAAAATTTGATTTGCAATACGTTTTGAACTACCAGTTAATGATGAATAAAATATATAAATTGGAGTATTTGGAGTTGAAATTGTATAAATATCACTAGTACGTTGTTTACGTAATTTATTAACATTTGGAGCAATAATTTTACGTACTTTACGTTTTCTAATTGGTGAATCTATGGTATTATTAATTGATTTAAATAATGGAGAATAAATCAAAGATATTAATAATAGAGGGAAAAATAATGATAATTTCCCATAAATTGATATAAGGAATAATATAGCCAATAAGACTGTTATAGATTCACTATTCATGAGTGTATATAGTGATAGTGATAGAAGATAGAAGATTACAAGATATAAGATCAAATATATCAAACTAAAAAATATATAAATTTCAAGTGAAAAATTAAAAAATAAAAAAAATAAAATAAAAAAAACGTTAAAATTAAATTTCATGTTAACTTTCTCTCTCTCTGTCTCAATTTCAAAAAGTTTTGGTTACGTAATCATAAGCTATTACATAATCAGCTAAATATTACGTAATAATTTAAAAATATAAATTTTTCTATGATGTCATCCTATAAAATAACTATTAGACTGATTGCGGTTAAATATAATAAATAATAACAACTTATATTATAATAATATATCCAATAGTGAGTAAAATAATAATTTAAGTTTTGGTGCACATGTACATTTAACATTGAAACATTATCATCTATATTTCTTTTCTCTTTTCAACTTTACTTATTTCCTTTCAATCATCAATTATATTATACATTTATACATTAATACCCCCCCTTCCCTCCGCAAATTTTATATTTAGAAAATTATATATTTTATACCCAGTTTTTCATACTAAGAATTTCATTTCATTTTGTTTCCGTTTTTTTCAAATTAAAATATTAAAATGCCTCTATTTAGGAAAGATTCATCAAAACGTTCAAATTCTTCACCTGTTAGATCTCCAAATTTAATTCCTTCATCTGGAAATTCAATTTCAAATTCTTCAGTAATACAAACAAAATCATCAAATTCAATAACAAGTTCAAATTCAAAATTAATTGACAATGATGATGAAAAATCTGAATTTAGAAGAAATAATCGAAGTAGTTCAGTCTCACAGAAATTAAAAAATTTATTTATTGGTGATCATAGTGATCATAGTGATCATATTGAAAATAATAATTCAAATAATACTAATATTAATAATCATAATATTAATAATAATAATAATATTAATAAAAACATCACCGATATTGATGATACAGCTGAAAATTCACTTAAAAGACAATTATCAACTAAAAAATCATCATTACCAATACCTAATAGAACACTTGGTCGTAATAATGTAATATCACATTCAATTCAATTGAAAAATAAAGAAACGTTTGATCAAAATAATCATGATGAAACTAATATTATTAAACCTAACAATACACCAAACATAAATAATAATATTCATATTGAACAACCAAAATCTTCTCGTATAAGATCATCAACTGTTTCAGCTCATGGTACTTATATGCATGATCAATTACCTGATTTACGTCATACTGAAACTGTTAATTATAGTTTAACTCATCTTAAAAATGAAAGAGATTTAACAATTAAATTAAATACAAGATTAAGTTTATTTGATAATGGTAAATTACATGAACATGATTTCTCAAAATTTAAAACTCACCCTTGTAAACCAACTGTTGGGTTATTTAATTGGATGAAAAAGAAAGAAAATACTAAAGGTGATTTAGATTCTCAATCAAATTTCCAATTAATTGAAAAATCAATCAGTTTATTACCTGATAAATATTCAGGTAATTTAATGAGGATTAAAAATAATCCAAAGAATTATATTTGGAATTATGATGATGATGATGATGATAACGAGGAAGATGATTTTGATGATTCTCAATATGATACAAATAATGATTCTGATGATGATGATGATGATAATAATAATGAAGATGTTGAAGATAAATCAAGACCTAATATTACTAGAAAAATGAGTATGGCAAGTGTTTATAGTCCAAGAAGTACTAAAAGTCGACAATCTAATAGAATTACAAAACATTATAATAGTGATGATGAATATGAGAATGAAAATGATTATGTAAAAGATATGGCAGGTATTGATTCATCTGACGATGAAAAAGGAGAAAATTTAAGACCTGATATAACAAAGAAAAGACATGTTAGTACATCATCCGAGGAATTTACAAGTGATGATAATGATGAAGAAGATGATGATTTTGATGATGATTTTGATGATGAAATTGATAATATAATGATTGAACCAATTATTGGTAAAGAACAAGTTTTCCTTATTAATAGTATGTTGAATAAAATTGAAAATCCTGAAAAATTTAAAAATAAATTAAAGGAGAAAAAGCAGGAAGGTAAAATTAAACTTACATTAGCTCAAAAATATGGTCATATTGAAGGTGTTATTGGTAAAGGTTCATATGGTACTGTTTGTATTTCATCAAAAACTGTTAATAATACTAAAGTTTTCTTTGCAATTAAACAACTTAAGAGAAAACAAGGTGAAACTTTACATCATTTTGGTAATAGAGTTACAAGTGAATTTATGATTTCTTCAAGTTTAACACATCAAGCAGTTATTAATGTTTATGATTTAATGTTTGATCCAGTTTCAATGACTTATAGTGAAATTATGGAATTTATACCATGTGGTGATTTATTTTCATTAATTTCAATAACTCATGGTTTAGATATTATTGAATGTGATTGTTTCTTTAAACAAATTTTAAATGCAATTACTTATTTACATTCGGTTGGAGTTTCTCATAATGATTTGAAAATTGAAAATTTATTATTAACAAGGAAAGGTCAATTAAAAATTATTGATTTTGGTACATCAGCAGTTTTCAAAACTGCATGGGAAAATGATATTCAATTATCATTAGGTGCATGTGGTAGTGAAAGATATGTTGCACCTGAACAATATATCAAAAATCGTGAATATGATCCACGTTTGGGTGATGTTTGGTCATTAGGTATAATTTATTTAACGATGTATTATGGTAAATATTCATGGGAATCTGCTAAATCAAATGATGAACATTATACAAAATTTGTTGATTCAAGGGCAAAGTATGATTATTCATTGAAAAGTACTTTAAAACCTCATCAATTCAAATTAAGTAAAATTGGTACTTATTCAGCAATTGAAAATATTAAAGGTGGTATTGAACAAAGTTGGAGATCAAAATGTGGTAATAACAGTGGTAATACATATAATATTGATTTAATTAATGATTCAAGAAAATATGTTTTATATAATATATTGAATCCTGATCCAAATTTCAGAATGAGAACTTATCAAATTTGGCAAAGTGAATGGATTAAAAGTTTTACAGTTTGTGATGCTGGTAGAGGTTATGTTTCTTATGATAATTATATTGAGATGGCAATGAAGAGCGCACAAGATGTTGAGGAAAAGGAAAAGGAGAGAGATAGAGATCGTGAAAAAGATAGAGATAGGGGGGATAGAGATAATGGAGATACCTATAAAGATAATGAATTAATTAATAATAAATCTAATGAAGATACAAAAGATAAATTAGAAAGAAAAGAATCTAAAAAAAGTTATGGATTCTTAAATTTAGGTAAAATCAACAAGAGTTGATAATTTTCTATGATAATAATAATTAATACTAATGTGTGTATTATAATTTTTTGTAATTAATAACTAATAAGATAATGAATTTATCAACGAACTACATTAAAAGGGATTAACAAACTAAATAATTTCTTCCTTTTTTTTATAAAATATTTATATTTTAGAAAAATATTGATAAACTAAATTTAGTTAACAAAGTAGTGTGGGAATTCCTTGAAGTTGTTTTCTAAAGAACCTTTCATGGAGACGAATTTAACATAAGCACCATCTTCTTTAACTTCATTATTTTGTCTCTTTGCAACGTATTCATCTCTGTTTAAGTTGGTGAAACCCCATTTCTTTGAGATAATAATTCTTTGTTGACCTGGGAACTTATATCTAGATCTTCTTAAACCTTCAATAACGACATCTTTGTTAGAATCTTTAGTTCTAATAGAAATTAAAACTTGACCGATAGTAACTCTAGCAGCACAACCATGTGGTTTACCCCAAGCACCTCTCATACCTTGTTGTAATCTATCCGCACCAGCACAAGACAACATCTTGTTAATTCTTAAAATGTGGAATGGATGAACTCTAACTCTCATATGGAAAGATTCTCTACCAGCTTGAACGGTAATATATTTGTTTGCACAAATACGTGCAGCTTCTAAAGCTTCTGATGATAATTGTTCAATTTCGTTAGAAACTAAATGAACACATAATGGGAAATCATCAACAGATGCCTTCTTTCTACCTAAATCAAAAATTCTAATTTTAGAATCTGGGACACCTCTGTTATATCTGGATTTTGGGTAAGGCTTGTTCTTACAGTATCTGTAACATCTTGCTGGTCTTCTAGCCATTTTGATTGATTATCTATAATAATTAAAGTAATAAGATATGTTAGTATTTGTAATAAAAGAAAGATGTAATAGAAAAGTAGAATGAGTAGAATTAATTTTATAGTGAAAGTTGAAAATCATGAAAAAAAATCTGATTACTAATATATGGGAATTTGAATTTTCATCTCTAAAAATGTGGTTTTTTGGTACTAAATGTTATGTAACACTGTGGTGTTATATCTCTTGATAGATCTTGTTGTATATTTATATGATACTAATGTTCTATTTGACTTTCTCTGATATTTCATATTTCATAATAGGTAATCTTCAGTATGTCCTACTTTTTGAATATAACTGACACTGGTTTAATCTACTAGTTCTTAGTCTCTCATTGATAACATGTATATGAATTAAATGGCACGTACCTGTTTGGTTATTAGATGGGTTTCAAGGACAAAATATTAAAAATTTAGTAAAATTTACTAGTAACAATTAAAATCTACAAAACTAAAGTAATAGTTCAAATAACAGTAAAGTGTACAATCAATGCAATTGAAAAAAAAAATTATAATTTTTACTGTACGCTTAATTAACTTTTTCCCAGTAAAATCAGTTTTTGCCCACCATTTCCGTCACTCGCCGTTCTTTTTCAGAAATTTAACTAGTACTTACTAATCAATATTCTACAATATTGAATTTTTGTGTACGCGCACTTTCACAGTCACATTTAAGAAGGTATTTCTCTTTTAAGGTTTTTGCATATGGTGCGAGTGTGTGTTAAAAGGGTTTGTGTTTTTTTAAATATTACTTAGACCCTTTGTAATGTCACGTGTGTGGCGCATGAGATTTCTTTGAATTTTTCTTTTTCTTGCGGCTGAAAAATAAGAAGAAGAAGAAGAACTTTTGTTTTAGAGTCTTCTAATCTTAGCACTATGCATTGATTTTATAACATTAAGGAGAAAAAATAATATTCTGAAAAAAAAATTTTAAATCATTGAATTTTATTAAGATTAGAATTAAATTTTACAAATTTATATACCTGGTTTTCAATTCATTAGAACCATTCAAAGAGTAGTTAATTTATAATGGGTAGATACTCCGTTAAAAGATATAAGACAAAGAGAAGAACAAAGGATTTAGATTTAATTTTCAATGAGTTATCAAGTCCTGAAACCATTCAAAAATTAAAGCAACAACCAGAAGATGAAAATCTTCCAGGTTTAGGTCAATATTATTGTATTCATTGCTCAAAATATTTCTTTGATAACACTTCATTAAAGGGTCATTTACGTGGTAAAGTTCATAAACGTCGAGTTAAAGAATTAAGTGTAAATCCATATACAAATTTAGAGAGTGAAGCTGCAACTGGTACAAATTTAGAAAAATTCTTTCAAAAAGTTCAACAATATAAAGATAATGAACAATCAAGAAGTAATATGGAAAAGGAATTGCTTAAAAATCAAACTAATGAATATGATTTACGTGATGAACAAAAATGGCAAGAAATGTATCCTGAAAAAGCTCAAGAAAAAGCTTTGAAGGAAATACAGGAAGCTGAATTAATTGAAAAGAGGGCTATTAAAAAGGCTACAAAATTCGAATTAGAACCTTTAACTGACGATGAAATTGAAATTGATAATTAATTAATTGATTGATTAATTCAATGATACTATCATTTCTTTCCCTATATTTGTACAATACCACTTATTATATATATATATATATATTTAAAGTATCATTTATGATATTATTTTTTTCGTATTTCTTTTCTATTAGTTTCTTAAATATATTTTATTACTTGCTACTTTATAAATCTAAATTATAAAGATGTTATTATATCATTTATCAATAATTAAATTTAATATCTCAAATCTTTGATTTTAAATGGTAATCCTGACCTTATAACCACATGACCTGATGAACTTTGTTTATTACTAATTCTATTACAATCAACATATAAATTTGGTTCTTCGTGTGGATGAAATCCTGGTTGATTACAATTAGTTATTGTTGGTACCCCAGGTGGATCAGTTAATCTGAAAACACCTGTCTTTTTAGGGAATTTATCAGATGGTGCACAAACAATTGCAATCGCTTCATTTAACATTATTTGATATGAATTTTGTGTATGTAAATCAACGGATGATAAGAAACATGATTGTGTTGGGTGTGTATGTATCCAACCTAATATAAATAAATCAGGATCTTCATTATCAATAAATTCAAACATTTTCTCTTCATTCTTTGTAGAACATGTATCCTTTGTTGAATCTTGTTCCGGTATTAATAAATGTGTTATAAAAAATGCATTTCTATTTAATTTACCAACTAATATCCCACATGTTTCTAAATCTTGTTTAGTGTTTGGTTCTACAATCTGCAAAAAACTATCTAATAATTCAGCCGGTAAAAATATAGTTCTCAGAGGAGCTCCACCTTCTGTGAAATTATTTGTTTTATGATTTGTGTCTGTTTTGATAGGTGTTGATAGTGAATTTATGTTCTTCGTTAAATTACTAATTGGCTTGGGTTTACTGAATGATGATCTTTCAGCTTTAATTTGTGAATTGGTATTTTGTGATGTTCTTGATAAAACACTATCAAAATTATAAAATATGCTATTATCATATGCATCATCCACAATTGCATTATCTTGTATATTTGGGTATAATTGTGATGGTAAATCATTTGAATGATTAACAGCATTGAAAGATCCATGTGATAGAGTTCTTAGTTTGTCCAATAAGTCTTTATCATCGGAGTTCATTGATGATTTACGTCTCTCTATGTTTTTCCTATAATCAATCAATTCACGTTCCTCTATCTCTTTCCTTTCCAAAAATTTCTTTCTCTGTAATTCTCTGATCTCTTGTCTTGCAGTTTCTAATCTTTTATATTCATCATACTCTCGTTTCAATTCTTCAATAATACTCTCAGATCGTTCCATTGCAATAGATAAATTTGGAACTAACTGTTGAAATTCAAAATATAATTGACCCTTCTTATTAGATTTATCCTTTTTATATATCATTTTACTTTCCTTTAATTCTGCATCAGACGCTATTCGATTAGCAACTAAATCAACAAATCTTGAATATAATATAAAGGCATCCTCTCTTGCACCTTCTGAATCATAAGCTTTAGCATTTCTTAATATCCCAGATGCTGATCTTATTAATAGTTTTAATGGATATTTACTCTGATACATCTTGGTCCTTTGTAATAATAATTTTGGGTCACTTGGAATCATATTTGGTAAACCAAATGATGTGCTTGAAGTACTTGAACTTGGTGACATCGGAACACCATTTTCTCCCATTTTTGTTAATTTACTCTTTTATTGTTCTATAAATAATAGACTTGTACAATCTAGCATGTATATAACCTATTGAATAAGAAAAAGAAGAATTGATCACCGGTAAATAAATCCACCCGCCTTGGGTATAAGTAAAGATTACACTCAAATTTAAAATTATTGCGTAATCATTAAGATGATGAGTTATATTTTGTACGTGAATGGTTACATATATAAATTTATCTAATTCTATGAAGTATGTTTCCATCTGATCAAATCTCCACCACTCATAAAAGCCCATAAACAATTATGATTCAAGTAAGTACCGTAAATGCGTCCTAAATTAACATTTTTCTCACTTACTGGTAAAATATTCCTTATAGCAGTTGAACCGGAAGATGAATGAATGTATGGTCCATTTGATACACTTTCATGAAGTAGTACTTTCTTCGGTGAAACGTTAGTTTTTGCAAAAAAATAACTATTAGAAATTAATTCGGCTTTTTTAGCATCTTTATCATATGTAATTGATGTTGATAATGAAGGTTGAAATCCATCGTTTAATTTCAATTGTTGTATATTTGGAACTTGAGTTTGTGGTTCTTTAATATGTGGATATGGAATATCTTGATTTATCATACCCATTAACGATCGTTTACTATTAGTTAAATTCATAGAACTTAAGGTATTCGATGATTTATTAAAGTAATCTTTTCTTTTGGAATCTAAACTTGGATCAATTGAAGTTGATGATAATGCTCTATTCATTTGATATCTTGGTGAGCCTAAATATGGTGTATGATTGGTATGTACTTTCTTCCCCTTTCTTAAACTTCTTGGTTGGAACTCATAGAATCTAACATATCCATCATCTCCTGATGTACATATTGTATAATTCAGAGAAGCATTAGAACCTTGTTTACAAATTTGAATATCTCTTACCCATGATTTAGCACCTTGTAATCTTGAAACTAATTTAATTAATCCTTGATCATTTTTCACTGATGATGAAAATTTATTTGATGAAAAGAACTCAAATGCAGAAACTAAATCATCCTCTCCTCCAACAAGTAAGAATTTACCATCTGGAGTAAATTCTGATACTAATGCACCACCATAGAATATAGGTGTTATATCTGTAAGTGATTCGGTAAGTAAATCGAGTATTCGCACAAACCCATCATCAGATGTTAATACCACTATATTATGATAGATAGGATGAAATTTTATGGATGTTATAGCAGATTTTGTAAATTTATAATGGGCTAATAAACTTAATGATGTGCTTCTCATTTTAAGGGACTTATAAACTTTCATATATTTTTGCTTGTGGAAAAGTTTAGGTTGATAATCTATGTCTGTATCTTCAAAATTTCTATCAAATACAATTAATTCGCCATCTTCAAATCCGGCAAATACATAATTACCACATACTGACCATTGAATTGATGTTAAAATAGCAGATTTTAATTTACCATTTTTATTCCATCTAGAATATTTCATTTTAAATGGATTAAACCATAATATATCACCAGTTGCAAATCCAAATAAAATATCCAGATCTTTTTCACCTTTACTATTTTCACTTTGGAAAGTTGCAATACATGTGATAACACTATTTGAAATTGTAATTCTAACACATGGAGGCTCAACGTCAATATCTTTTGGATTATCATTTATAGATACAACATTGATTATTCTACCATGTGCAGAAATTAATAATTCTTTAGCGTTATTCAATTTTTTAGCATAACCATCACATGTATTATATCTTTCAACAAATGTTGATGAATTTCTGGTCAGATTATTTTTAGGCAATCTTAGATTGAATGATTGATTTGAAATTACATTGGTTTTATTATTCTTTGACTTTCCAAATATTTTATTACCAAATGTATTGTTGTTGTCATTGGAAGAATCATTCTTATAAGATTTAAATCTTATTATTGTTGAAATACAACCGGGTATTAAATGGACAGGGTTAAAACAATCAGCAACTAAAGGATTTAGCATTGATCCTATTAAATTTATTTCAGTTTTGCCATCTGAATGAGATGCAATTAATTCTTTAGGAACACTTAATGGAGGTTTCTCTAATTGATTAGAACCTAGGGCACCACTACTTGAATGATATTTACGAAGGTTGTACTCCGTAAACTTTGAGAGTGCTGCATAGGTTGAAGGATCATTTGGTGATAATGGAGTTCTAGATATTCTAAGTGCATAATCAGGTTCATAGAGTTGATCTAAATGAGTAAATTTAAACTCTTCACTGTTGACATTATAGATTATATTTGGATCTGTAGTCTGAGTCGGATATATGTTTGTAGCTAATAATTGTGAAAAAATCACAGGTTTTTGAGTATATCTTGCAATATCTATTGGGACATACATTATAAACCAATTCCGCCTCTTAAATAGTCCACTCTACACTGTAAAAACACTAAATAAAGAGATCTTATGATGAAAAATATATTGTACAGTAATTTTGTCCGATAAATTTTATTATGGCTTCCGTCCCCAACAGAAAAATTGAAACTTTTTTTATGGGGAATATTTAATGTTTTACGTAATATTCTTATCATAATGCACTTATCTATGACATAATATTATGTTGTGATAGTGGATGTTTCGGTCTTATATGGGTGTTTTACTTTTAGAGTCAGTGAATTTTTATTATAAAAATAGTAAGGATTTTTAATATCAATTGAATTAAGTACTAAGAATAGCTAGCTTTTGATAAAAAAAAGTTAAAATAATCTATTCCAAACTAGAGGCTCAACTAAGTTTGAAAAAAAGGGAAATTTTTTTGTAAGTAAGTGAAAAGTTAGTTACTAAAATACTGAAAAACATTACTTTTTAAGTGACAGTTACACTAGAACCAACCATCAAAGTATTATTTTGATTTCTATACACCAGTTTAAAGTGGTTATATAGAAGGATCAGAGTTATTTATCAAAAGTATTACGTAATTTTTTTTATTTTAACATGAATCTTAATGATTTAGACTGATTTTGAATAAATATTTTTTTCCTGGAATTTATCAACTTGATCCTGTTTTTTCTACTTGATTGAATAAAGCAATATATATAAATTATGGCTAACAAAGATATACAGCTATATGAGCCCAGTGAAACAAAAAAACTATCCGAAACAGCACTTAGAACAAGAGACGCATTAAATAAAATAATTACTGCAAAAAATCACAGTAACAAAGTTACAACTCTTTCAAATTCATCAACTAATAATGATAGTTCATTTGTGAAGTATACATCAGCACAAATTGCAGATTTATCAAATGAAGGTGGAGAAGTTAAATATAGACAAAGAGTGATCAAAATAAAAGATGAAAAAGTAGATCCTATGTTACCATCATCATTTCGTATAAGAAAAACTCCAGTAGGACCACAAACAGATTCTATAGTTCCAGTCTTACATGATGAGGTCAATTCTGAAAAACTTACAAAAGCGGATCAAAAGAAATGGCAAATTGCACCATCTATATCTAATTGGAAAAATACTAATGGGTTTATCATTGGTATTGATAATAGAATTAAAAATTTACAAAACCCAAATAAATTATCAGAGGAAGAAATAAATCGAAGTACGGAGAGATTTTCTGCATTAAGTAATGCATTAAAAAATGCTGAGAAGAAGGCAAAGGAAGATCTGAAAACTAAGGCAAGTTGGCGTAAAAGAAAGGAGAATGCACAAAGTACTGAAACACATGATCGTCTCAGTAAACTTGCAGAAGCTTCAAGAAATGAAAGACAAAATAAAAATAATGAAAAGACAAGAGATGAAATGTATGCATCAATGACTAAAGAGGAAAGACGTGCTGAACGTAAACGTAGAGCACAAGAAGAAGCGGCAAATGAAAAAATCAGTACTAAGGATAAGGTACGTAAATTGGCTAAAGAACAAGGTCGTGATGTTAGTGAAAAGGTTGTTTTAAGTGTATCAGAAGCATTAAAGAAAAAGCAAAAGGAAAGTATTTATGATTCCAATTTGTATTTTAAACCAACAGATGTCAAAGATGAAACCGGTGATCTGATTTATGATAAACCATTGTTTTCACAAACTGCTGCTTTGAACAATATCTATAGATCTAGAAATTTGGAGGGATTTAAGGGTTTAGGTAGTAGTAAAGATGATGAAAGTGAATCAACTGCTGTTAAATTTACTAAAGATGAAGAAACTTCAATTACTTCTGATTCTCATCCCAAAACATCCACCTAATTTTAGTTGAAATACCTAGTTTGTACTACCTGTAGTATTTTTAGTATGTTTTTTTTGTATAATAGAAATTTAATAAATTTAACTTGTAACTTTAAAGAAAAATAATAGGCAACATGAAATTTTCACCTTCTAATAGACTATCTCTTTTTTTCTACACGACGACGAATGGAACACTACAAAACAGTTATCATCGGTGCTGGTATATCAGGGCTAGCTGCTGCTGAATCACTACATGAGAAAAATATCGATTATGCAATATTCGAAGCAAGAGATAGAGTCGGTGGAAGAATTCAAACTGATCGAACAGGTCTAGCACCTTATGATTTAGGTGCATCATGGGCACATGATACTCTTACAAATCCATTATTTGACACCATTCTGGACAAGATTGATGCCGAAAAGAATGATGAATATAATCTCTATTATGATGATCAACGTCCACTATATTTTAGTGATACCAAAGGACCCAAATTTTTTGAGAATAACAAAATTGAACAAGTAATGCATGAATTGGAAAAATTTGTTGAATTAAAGTATTTTGAAGAAATAGATAAAGAAGATGTTCCACTGAAGGATATAATTCAAGAATATATCAGTAAACAGAAACGATTATTAACTAAAAATCAAGTATTATATGCACCACAATTAGCACGCCATTTAGAGCTTTGGCATGGAATTGGATGGGATGAAATGAGTTCAAAATTTGGTCTTGTTGACAATGTTGGCAGAAACTGTTTATTTAGAAATGGTTATGATATAGTAATTAATAACATAGTCGCCAAATTGGATTCAGACCGTATATTTAAAGATAGCATAGTGAAAAAGATTGATAGAACAGAAACACCAATTAGAGTGGAATTTATTAATGGGAAAATTGTAACTTGTGATTGGATTATCTGTACCGTTCCACAAAGTATATTACAATTAAAGGTACCAGAGATCGGATCTATTGAATGGAATCCTACTCTACCTACTAGGATTCAAGATGCATTATCCAATATGAGTTGGGGTAAATTGGGGAAGATGATTTTTGAATTTGAAGAACCTTGGTGGAAACATTTTGATACTGATAGATTCGTTGCTCTTGCTAAACCTGAAGATTTAGGGAATGTTGATGATGAGTTACCTAAACCATGGGATTTCCCAGTATTGGTTTTAAACTTATATAAAATTTCCAATGTTCCAGCATTACTGTGTTTTACACAAGGTAAACTTACAGAATACTTAGAGAGAAATCCAGATAAAGCATGGTCATACATGTCGCCGATACTTTCCAGATTGATTAATAAAGATTTAGATGAAACAAAAAGTATTGAGAAAGTTAATCCACCTGTTAATACCATCGTTTCACAATGGACTGTTGATCCATTTTCAAGAGGATCATATGCTGCATGTAATCCTAATAACGATCCAACTGATCTTGTTATTCAATTAGAGAAAGGTATGCGAAATGTTAGATTTGCAGGTGAACATACTATATTAGATGGAGCAGGAGCTGTTCATGGAGCTTGGATGAGTGGTAGACGAGAAGCTAATCATATACTCATTAAAGAGAATATTATAGAAGGTACAATTGATGAATGGTAGAATTAAGTATATAAAAATTATACTATTATTTATTAAGAATTTATAGAATATTAAAAGTTATGTTTGAACAAGGAGTTATAGAGTTTGGTTTTGATTTGAATGCTATGTAGTGCCCATGTATTCAGACATATTTATATCACTGATGGAGACAGATTCTGTAGTAGAACTTACAGGCTCTGGGATATTTCTAGTCAGATCAGGTACATTGTTCTGAAAGAATAAATTATTAGCATCATCGAATGGAGCTGTATCGGTTGAATCAACAGAATCAACCGAATTAAGAATTTGAGGTTTATTAACCATTCTTGAGCTGTGATGTAGAAGTTGCCATTTATTTCTATCTGATAAATTTGAATTCATAATTGTTTCAAGTTCTGGATTATTAACTGAATTTGAACCCCGAGAATCTAATTGGTTACCAGTAAAATCAGGTGATACAACAGATGGAGTTGAAATAGAGGATGAGGAAGAAACGGAGTTTTGATATAATGGGAATTGAGAACTTGTCAATTGAATATTGACAGCTAAATTTGTATCTGCTATCACACTAGATCCATCACTTATACGAATTCCATTAATAATTCCATGTTCTGCACAATTAAAACAACAACAATTATTTGGATCACAAAAACATTCATCAGTTTCATCAACCGGTGATGTCATTATATCATTATTATTATCATTTTTAGTTGTACTTAGATCTTGATATAATTTATTGAAAAATGTTTGTTCAAATTGAGGAATTGATGATTGAATTTCAACTTTACCATATGGTTTGATTGCACCATTATCAAATTGTGATAAAATATCATTTAAGTCATTTCCATTACCAATTAAATTATCAACTTCAGGTAAATTGTTCAAATCATTTGTGATATTATTAATATTGTGATTCATCACTCCGTTTGGTTGTTTTTGAATTGAATTTGTATTAAAATAATCAGATGAGTTATCAATAGATGGGAATTGAAATTCTTCAAACTGTTGTTTTATGCTCAAGTTCGAATTTTTATATTTAATATGTTCAGTACAACCTTCACAATTACATTGATCAGGTGGACATAAACAAGTCCCAGGAACTGTACACGTGTTTGCAATATATAAGTCATATAGGAATCCATTATTTGCTAAGGGCAACGCATTTGAATTATCATTTTGAACTATAT
Organism: Pichia eremophila; assembly: GCA_030579415.1. NCBI lineage: Eukaryota > Fungi > Ascomycota > Pichiomycetes > Pichiales > Pichiaceae > Pichia > Pichia eremophila. The sequence continues at coordinate 40,835 of JAKTQW010000204.1, read as the reverse complement.
TAGAAGTAGAGCTTGTGCCTGAGGTTGAATTGTTATTTTCAGTTAACCCATTTAGAAGTTTATTAACGTACTCTGTCTTTTGTTGAAAAGAAAGTGAACCATTCACATTACCCTTACCATTTTCTTGTTTCTTAACTTGAAATTGTATTATATCACCACCAATTTTAGGAGTTGATCTTTTTGTACCTTTGTTAAGTTTATCCTTATTTAATGAAATATCTAATTGTTGAGCTAATAATTTTTGACCACAAGAATTTTTATGTTTTGATCTTGAAACTCTTTCAATTATATCTAAACCAACTTTACTATTTGGAATTTCAACAACTGGATCAAGTAATCTTAAAGAATTTTTATCAACATTGAAAACTTGTCTTTTGGAAGCTTTAAGAATATATACAGGACTTGAATTTTTATTACAAGAATTTCCAATACAACATTTACATGATGATTTTTTAGGTTTTGTGACTTTATCCTTTTTATTTGAACAACAAGAGGATATTTGTGGTTTTTGTTCTTTTGAACAACAAGACGTTTGTGATTTTGGAGGTTTTGAACAACATGATTTTTGTGGTTTCGACACTAATTCAGGAGATGGCAAGATTGAATCGTTCTCCTTCTTTACTTTAAATTCATCATTCACTTTATTTTCATCTCCATTATTCTCAATTTTAACATTTATTTTTTCATTCTTTTTCTTTGATCCACAACATGAAGATGATGATTGAGGTGAAGATTTAATTGACTTTGCAACTAAGAAATTATTCTTTGAATTATCATTATTTTCCAATGCTTTCCTTTTCTCACCTTCATCATGAATTTCCTCTGCATAGATTGCAATTCTTTGGAAAGAATCAGTTAAAGGTCTTCCTCTTGCCCTAACTAAAACTAACGGTCGTCGTATATGTTTACATATTGAAGATCTATGACCTCTAATACATTGTTCACAAGCATATTTTTCCCCATCAACTAATATCATTTATTGGGTATTGTACGGATGTAGTGATGACTAATGGATAATAAACATGTATTTTGATATTATATCCTTAACCTTACTTGTAATATTCTTATACAGAGTCCCCATAAAAAATAATTCTGTATAATAAATATAATGGATAAGAAATTTTTTATGGTAATAATTTGCTCATTTTATTTATTCATTACTGTGTGCAGAGCTAAATGCAGGGCTTTAAATATAGAGGGGGAGGGGTATAGTGAGTGTATAGATATAATATACTCTGTTGTTAGCATATATATTATATAGTTTATTAATCTATATGTACATCAATAGAGTATAATGTATACGTGTGTAGTATGTCATATATACACTGTATTGCAATATATTCGGTGTTAGTACTTATTAACACCGTATTCGGATATTAGAGTTTCGCTGTTTTTGCCGTTTTAGGTAATCTAATTTGAAATTTGATTTAATCTGTAAGGAAGGCAAGTAAAACAGGAAAGGAAGTGACAAGCAATTGATTGTTGGGGTTCTTTTCTTCATCTGGAGTTGTATTTAATTGAGGAGGCAACTGAGAACATTCACATATTATGACTGAAGGTAAGAAAAGAAGAAGACCACCACTTTCATGTAATTCATGTAGATTAAAGAAAGTTAAATGTGATAGGGAAAAGCCAATTTGTGGTAAATGTGAATTATTAAATATTGAATGTACTTATGAGACTCCATTATTTTTATCAAATAAAAAAAAACAACAAGATATTTCAAGTTATCACGTTTCAATTTCTCAAGTTAATACAGGTAAATCATCAAAATTTAAAATAAATCCAAATAGTACATTACCTGAGAACCAAACTAAGATTAAAAATTTACATAATAATGATACTATTAAATCAGATATTGGTAGTAGTAGTGTTGGTAATACTATTAATAGTATTGGGAGTATTGGGAGTACTATCAGTGCTGAGATTGATCTTGATATTGATGAGAAAAAACTTAGAAGGAAACAAATTGAATCACAAATTAATCACTTAAAATCACAATTAGAACTATACAAAGATGCTTATAATCCTGAAACTGAATGTATTTCACTGGTTTTGGGATATAAGGGTGAAAAAGTTGATAGTTTATGGAGTAAAAAAAATTTAAGATTTACAGCATTAGGATCATTCTTAGTTTCAAGTATTTGGGTTAGGGATAATATAATGAAAAGTTTTATTAGTTCATTCTTCGTCGTTAGAAATAGTCAAAATACTAAAACTAATAAACGTGTTTTTAAGAATAAAGTATTGGATAAATATTATCCAACTAATAAAATAACTTCAGATAATAATAATAATAATAATAATAATAATAATAATAATAATAATGACTATGATAATCCAATTGAATTTAAATTTTTAAGTGAACAATTAGATATTAAGAAAAATGAAACTGAGTTTATTACAAAGGACATCTTCTTCAAAAAAGTTATTCAAATGATGCCACCAAAGGAAATTGTTGATTATCATATTAATAACTTTTTCAACAATATATACCCATCAATACCAATACTTGATGAAATTATATTTAAAGAGGAAATTTTCAAAATAATTCAATTTCCAAATAATGAATTAGAATTAGTTAATATTGTTATTGATACTAAAATTGATTATATTAGAATTTGTATTTTTTTATTAATTCTTAGAATGTCATTTAGTCAAAAAATTATTGAAAAGAATTTCTCTAAAACGACACCAAACGATTTAAATGTTTTAAAATACCCAATTACACCTGCAGTTATACCATTAGTACAATTTTCATTAACTAAATTAAATTTTTTAAGAAAGACATCATTTGAAGTATTACAACTTTTATTAATTTATAGATTTTATCAACTTAGAGGATGTGAAGATGGTGATGGATATAATGGATCTGATGGACCAATTTATTTAGGGTTAATTAAATCAACACTTAAAACAATTGGAATTAATATATCATTTTGGAATGAAAAAATTAATAATTTTAAAGAAATTGAACAATTTGTTAAACAAAATTTTAGTTTAAGTTTATTGAAGAGAGGTTATAAACCATTTATTCATTTATGGAAAAAGATGAGATTAGTTTCATTAGAATTAGATTTAACACATGCGTCAATGTATGGATGTAAACCACAATTTGAATATAAGATAAATGAGGAAAGAATTTTCGAAATTGAATATTCATCAGAATTTAGTAATATAATTGATTTAAATATTGAAAAATTTGCAAATGATAGATTAAATAGTTTCCTAAATGTAAGTTATCAAATCAATGATTTATTAAGTAAACTTCATGATTATGATAATAAACCAACAATTGAAGAAATTGAGAATCAAATGAAGGAAATTATTTATATTGGAGATATTAATTATGATTTAGCAAATATGAATGATTATAAATGTAAAAATACTAATTTATTATCTGAATTACATATAATTAAATCACAATCAAATATTTATTCACTTGTCATTATAATTCAATATATTTTAATATTACATGCAGAATTTTTATGTCGTAAAGATGATGGAGAATTAATTGAGAAGGGTAGATTAAGATTTCAAGAAATTTTCAATAAATTAGTTGATAATTATTTAATTATTAGTAATAATTTTTTAAGAATTTGGGAGATTAATGAAGAAAATTGTGAATTATTATTTATAACTGGGAATGATATAAATGAATTATTTGATAAATTAATGATGATTACATTTTTCATATTAATTAGATTATTAAGATTTCAATATTCTATTAAGAATAATAATAATAATAATAATAATAATACATGGAAGAAATTAAAAGAATATAAAAAATTATATTATAATTTTTTAATAGTTTTCAAAAAATTAATTTATGTTGAAAGGAAATTATCAAGATTTTGGTATAAATCATTAAGATATTATGCAGCTGTAATTGATTTTGCAGATTGGTTTGAAAATGGTGGTACAACAATTTTTCAAAATAATTCAAATAATGATAAAATTAATCATTTTGTGACATATTTTAATGAAAAAGATTGTAGTTTTAATGTTTTGAATAGAGTTAGTATTGAAAATTTGCAAGAATTAAATAATAAATTTGATAAATTACAAATAAAATATAATTTGGATAATGATATTCGGATTGAGAAGAATAATAATAATATTAATAATAATAATAATAATAATGATGATAATGATAATGATGATAATGATAAATTAATTGAGAATGGTGGTATTGATGTAAATAATTTTGATTTTGGTATTAATGATAATAATAATGAAAATAATAATTTGAATAAGGAAGAATTTGAATTTGATATAAGTAGTTTTGATAATTTATTCAATTTGAGAGATTGGGAGAATATGGGTGATATATTTAATAATGGAATTGATTCATTTATTTAGTTTGTAAATATATACAGGGATAATAAAATAATAATTTATTTATGATTAATAATTATTTTTTAGTTTTATAACCTTCAAATTCAGGAGAATAAGCACCATTTAAAATACTTAATTCTAATAATTTTGCTCTTTTCTCTTCTTCTTCTTTTCTAATTAAATTTTCGAAAGCTATAACTTCTCTTTCAGCCTTAAAAGCAGCAGCAGCTGAAATCCAAATTGTATGATAGAAAACTCTAATACGGAAACCAAAAGCTCTATAAAGAGGAGAACGCCAACGAATAAATAATTCAGAAGGAATTGAAATCATTGCACCATATAAACCACCAATTAAAGTTGATTTTATAATAACTTGTTGTAAACGATTTAAATGTTCCTTTGAAGTATGATGTAAATTAGGATTTGAGAATGAACCATCAAAATGTTCATTTGTTGATGTTGTTATTGTAGTATTTTCTTGTGTCATTGGGTATATATAGAATGATTATATGAAGATATGTATATATAAAGATCAGCTTTCTCTATATATTCCATTCATGCAATGTTGATAAATGGACTGATAATGTGGGAAATAACATTATGTATATTTACATAACGGGGTTTGAGAGATATTACGTAATAATTTACATATTATATATATATCTTATACTTATTATATATATTATTATAGAGATAAAGAATCAATTACAAGTTTTTTAACAGTTTCATTATATTTATCTTTATTATTTCTCCATAAAACTGCAGCATCTATATTAGCAGGAGAATTTGGATTTGGATCAGCAATCATTGAAGAAACTGATAATAAAATTTTTTCAATACTTTGTAAAGGCCCCCATCTTTCATCAGGTGATTCATAATTTAAAGGATCATTACCAGGTGAATGTAAAATTGATATACAAACTTTACCATCTTTATAAATATTTGGATGAAAAATTGGAGTTAAAAATTTCATTGTTGGAGGAGATAAAGGATAATCTTTAGGGAAATTTAAAATTGCTTCAAAAATACCAAATTCATAAGGAGTATCATTTGGACCTGTAATTAGACAACGCCAATGAAATAAATCATTATCATTAATTGGGGAAGCTATTATACCATCTATTGGATTTTTAGTTATTTCCTTTAATTCTCTTAATAATCTTTTATGAGCAGTTGAAGATTTTGGTGGCATTATTATATATTATAATATATAGATAAAGGTTTATCTAATGTTATATAGTGGTTGTTACTTACTATATTATTATTATTATCAAGTATTTTAAATGTCTAAAGACTTATAAAAGTGAGGGAATGTATAAACCCATTATATATTATACATTACGTAAACTAATAGACGCATCGACCAGCCCAATTCCAATTCCTGTCACCCCGGAGAATATAATAAAAATTGCGGGGGACCCTTAACAACTCCCCGGGATAATAAAATTGTAACACCATAATATCGATATTACTTAGTTATTCCGGTATATGTTTCTATTTCCATTTTCATTTTATGATGTGGCAAATTATTATTATTATTATTATTATATCTTCTTTCATCTTCATTTTATCTTCTTTCTATCTCCTTTCATTACTCAATGGGTTCAGTATCTCCTACTAATATTAATACTAGTACTAGTACTAAAAGTATTATACCCAATATTAATAATAATAATAATATAAATAATAATAATAATAATAATAATAATAATAATAATAATAATAATAATAATAATAATAATAATAATATTCCAAATAATATGAATTCTATATTAAACCCTTCTTCATCTTCTCAAAATTTATCATCCTTAAATATAACTCCTATCTCTAATTCTAATTTAAATTCAAATTTAAACACAAATTTACATACAAATAATACTAACAATACCATAACACCACCACGTAAAAGATCAAAAGTTTCTCGTGCTTGTGATGAATGTAGGAGGAAAAAAATTAGATGTAATGCAATTTTCGATATAAATTCAAATTCAATTTTAAAAATTTGTACAAATTGTGAGAAAAATAATGATAATTGTACTTTTACAAGAATTCCATTAAAGAGAGGTCCAAGTAAAGGTTATAATAAAAGATTATCTGATGATGATATATTAATAGATAATAATAATGATTCACCTCAAATTGTTATAAGGCGAAGGAGTAATTCTCAAAGGATAAGTAAGTCAATAATAAATAATAATAATAATAATGATACTATAGATAATAATATCAATAATAATAATACCAATTTAAACACTAATGTAACATTACCACCTTTAAATTCATTATCATTCCCAAATCAGAATCAATCATCAAATCAATCATCAAATCAATCTCAACAATCACAATCTCAACAAAAATTACCTCAACATGATATGTTTTGGAAAGTACCAACTTCAATGCCAAATTTTAATCAAAATTTATTATCTCACGATAGGAAAAATTCAGTAGATTCAACCAATTCTTCTTATAGTAATTCATCAATTAATTCATTTTCAAATAAAAATCTTTTATTTAATGAAAATAATAAATCTGGTTCTTCATTTAATGGAGTTGAAAATTCTGATAGTGATGATGATTTTACAAATAATTCAAATAATAATAATAATTCAAGATTTCCAAGAGTTAATTATCAAATACCAATTAATTTATCAAATTCAAATAATTCTCCAAGAGTTTCTTTTGATAATGATAGAGAAAGATCAAGTATTTCATCAATTTTATCAAATAATTCATTATCAAATAATTCATCAATTTTACCAAAAATTAATTTATCTAATAGAACTAATAATAATAATAATAATAATAATAATAATAATACAAATATAAGTATAAATATAAATATAAATATAAATGAAATTAATAATTTATTGGATAATTATTACAATACTTTATATCAAGAATACCCTTTATTACCATCATTAGAAATTATGAAAAATTCAATTAATAAATTAATTGATAATCCTGATTATAATAAAATATTGGAATTATTAATAAATTCTTTTGATTCTTTTAATATAAAGACAATTACATTAAATAATAACTTACAAAAATTTGAAATTTCAATTATAACTCAAAATATTTTTAAATTATTTGAAATTATAACAACATTATATAATGAAAGATCAATTTTAATTAAATCTGATGAATGTAAAATTATTTTCACATCAATTTTAATTTTATTAAATTATGCAATTGTTTTATCAGGTACTGATTATTCATTAGGTTTTGGAATTGCATTCTCATTTTTTAAAGATTGGGGGATTTTTAAAGAAAATTATGAAAGTGAAAGTTTTATAAATTTAATTCAATTAGTTATAATTGATAATTTACATACATTATATTTTGGAGTTCCAAGAAGTTCAACAATTGGTTTAGCAATTGATTCATCATTTATTGAAACAATTTTAAATAAAATTAAATTAAAATTAAATATTTCAAATAATTTAGAAATTGAATGGATTTCAATTGGTCTTTATTTAATTACTTTAAATAATGATTTACAACAATTAGATAGTATTGAAAAATTAGAATTAATCAAAATTACTGGTACAAATTATAAATTTATGTTAATTATTAAATTATATTATGAACTTTTCATTTATTTTAAAAAATTAGAAAAAGAATTTCAAATTATTACCAATAATAATAATAATAATAATAATAATAATAATAATAATAATAATAATAGCAAAACTTCCAATTCTTCATTAGATGAAAATTTGAAAATATTTATTTACAATATTGAAATTGATTTACTGAAAACTATTAAGAAAATTACAAATTTAATTGATGAACAACTTGATGATCTTGAATTATGTAAATCCAATGTTTTAATTGCAATTATTTTAATTAAATGTTATAGAATATCGAAAATTAATGAAATATTAATTAAATCAATTATAAATTTAAATAATATATTAGAACCATCATTAAATAATTTAATTAATAGAAGTAGAAGTAATAGTACAAATAGTTCAATTGATTCATCATTTAGAAATAATATTACAAATTCAATTAATAATTTAGCAGATTCAACATTTACAAATAATTTATCAAATTTTAATAGTAGATTAATTAAATTAAATGAAAATATTGATTTAAATTTGAAAAGATGTCTTAATATTAAACATATTCATAATCATTGTAATGAATTATTAATGAAACTTCAATTAATGAATAATATTGAAATAATTATACCAAGGACAAATAATAATAAAAAATCTATTGAATATTCAATTGTTATACATAATTGGATTAGATTAACTAATGCATATTTTACAGGTGAAATAACGAGGGAAGGTATTAATGGTTGGTGTTATATTTAGAATATATATTATAGAACATAGAAAAGAAATGGATATATTTAAGATTGATATAATATATATAATAATATAATAAAATATAATATTATTTAAAACTAATTAATTAACAATAAAAAGAACAACTAAAGTACAATATATGCATGTCCTTATAAAAGACGATCACTATTCAGTTTAACTTCAGGTACTGAATTATCTACAATACCTTCATTTGGTTCAACATCTAACAGTGCATTCTTTGGACGATCTGCACCATCATCATTAACTAATTTATTATGTGACAGATTTTCAGCTTGACCATTAGATAATGAATGATAAAGAGTATTCTTTTCATCACCTTTTGGTACTTCTAATAAATTTGCACCTGAAGGTGAATTCTCCTTTTGAGCATATATTGCACCTTGTTCATTGGATATTGTATCCATCATACGATTACGTGGTTTATCATCAGTTGGTACACCAAATTGTTGTTTATTATTCTCTGTTTCTAATAATCTATTCCTATTCTCCTCACCATCCTTATGAAATTTTTCTTTAATCTTATCAAATAAACCCATGGTTATATATACTTAATTAAGTTAATAAATAAAATTTAAAGAAGAAGAAAAGAAATGGAAAAGAAAAGAGATGATAACAAGTATTTTAAATAAATATATCCCATCTTTATATGACCTTTCCCGGTTCTTTGCTATATATCTGTCACTTTTCTGACATCACATGTTGTTTATTATAATTTATTATACTCTATTGGGACTTTTCTTTATGTAAGTATTACCATTACTATAATATAACATAACTGTAGTGGATTATATATAGATGGGTGGTATATCATGCATTTCATTAATATATCATTTATATCATTTATATCATCTTATCGGAATAGGTTAATAATAATAAATTTCACTTTTATACCTGATTACATAATATTATCTACTATTTGTTGTTTTCTTTATAATAATGCTGTATTCAAGTTGTGTTTGTTTCTTTTTTCTCAAGTTTGTTTAATTATACTGACTCTTGGTAGAATAACAATATAAGTTTCTGAATATTTTGCAAATTCTGAGTATCTTGTAAAATAAGTTCTGAGTTTATTTTGAATTTCTTATAGATCTGTTTTTGGCAGAATATAATGAATTTAATCATTTTATTCATTTGTTTTAGTTCTAAATCTGATGTTTCGATATCAAAAATGTTATTAAGTTGTAGTATTTTATTTGAATGATGTTTCTTTTGAAATAATAAACAATAATTATCAATACCTTTTTTTTGTTGCAGAATCGGCAAATAGATTGGAAAATCACTGTTACGATTACTGAGGGTTTCATAAAATTCCCACATTACTAATACCGATATAGTGATAGTGGTTAATTACTAGAATATGTAGATTTTCTGTAGATAACAAAGTAGATAATGACCGGATATAGGTTAGTACTTCCCAATAATGTTAAAAATGATGAATCAAATGTAATTATCAAAGGTATTATATTTGATATGGATGGTACATTAACAAAACCACAAACATGGATGTTTAGAGAAATGAGAAATCAATTAAATGTACCTAATGGAGTTGATATTTTAACATATTTAGAATCATTACCAACAATTGAAGAAAGAGAACAAGCTGAATTAAATTTAAGATTAATTGAAGAAAAGGCAATGATTGAACAAGAACCAACAATTGGATTATTTAAAACTTTCCAAAAATTAAATAATTTAGGTATAAATACATCAATTTGTACTCGTAATGTACCAAAACCTGTTTCAAAATTTTGTTTAAAATTTCTTAATCATGATCCATTTAAAAATGATGAAAATAATAGTATTATTACAGGACCTATTGTAACTAGAGAATTTAAACCTCCAAAACCATCTGCTAAACCTCTGTTACATATAATTAATTCATGGAATTTTAAACCTAATGAAGTTATAATGGTTGGTGATTCAAATGATGATATTGATGCAGGTTTAAATGCTGGTTGTGCAGTTATTTTATTAAGACATAAAGATAATTATCATGTTGAAAAATCTTATAATATAGAAAATAATAGTAAATTAGATGCAATTGTAACTGATTTACATGATTTATATAATGTTTTAGAAAATGGATTATATGTTAAATCAAGAGAATTTATTTAACGAATTATATAATCACCTGAACTAGATATATATTTAACACCTTTGAAAGGTTTTGGATTAATTGAATCAATTAAATTCATTGATTTAACTTTAATACCACTTGGTACACTACCATAATGTTTATATTTAACCCTTAAAAATTTTGGGAATGATGATTTATTATGATAATAATCACTCTTTTCATCTTCTGATACTGATGCTCTTAATGTAAATTTACCACCAACTACAATATCTGAATCAAATTTCCATTCATAATTACCTGCCTCAGTTCGTATAATAGTACCTGTACTAGTTCTTAAAACTTTTAAATTTGTATTATCATTTGAAATTGAATCCTTTGATCCATATCCTTTATTATTATTATTTAAATTATCTTTATCATTAAATTTATCAGATATTGTTACATTTTTCTCTAATTTATTTGAATCTATTAATAAATTTGATGTATCAGGTAATATAATTTCAATTGATAAATCTTTAATATCTTTTAAAACTGATGATGATGATTCATTATTACTTATATTTGAATTAATTGAATTACCTGTATCAATTGTAATTTCAAATTCATTCATTTTATTACCTAAACCTTTAATTAATTGAACATTAATTAATCCAATATATTTATTTATATTTAATTCATTCTCATTTTCATGATTTAATTCAATTAAATCAATATTATATGATAATAATTTACATTTTTCATCAGGTGGTATAAGTTGAATTGATTTACCATTTGAATTTTTCCAAATTGATTTATTAATTGATTTATGTAATGATGGATAACAATTATTTAAATTAAATATTGATGGTATGTTTAATTGTATATCTAATATTGGATTATCAGATAATGAAGTTGTTAAATTCATATGACCATGAATTGTAGCCTTTTGATAACATTCATTATTTATAGAATAATCATTATTTAAATTAAAAAATGATGATCCATGTGTTATATGTTTATTATGATTTTTATTATGTTTCTTTTTGTTATTACCAGGTGTTACAATTATATCAATTGATTCATATAAATCTAAAAATATTTCATTTTGAATATTTTTTATATCAATTTTCCTCCAAGGTATTGGATTACCTGATTTTTCTAAAATTGTTGAATATTTAAATGATGGAGTATTTGAATTTCTTGAAATATTATTATTTTGTAAATTTCCAGATGATGATATATTACCATTTTTAATATTTGAAATTGAAGAAGCTGCATTATTTTGAATTTGCTTTGTTGCACTTACAATTTTATCAATTATACTATCATTTGGTAATAATTCACGTAATTGATTTAAATCTATAATGAAAGGTACAGATGCATCAACAAGTTCTTGTAATAACATAATTATTCTATGAGAATTAATTTGAATTTTATGAATTGATAATGTTGATGTTTGTAACATTAATTTAGTTGCATCAACTAAAATTTCCAAAAATGAAATATATTGTAAAGGATTATATGAATTAGCAATATAATTTTTAATTCTTGATTGTTTAAATGTTTTTGTGGTGTTATCATTTAACGATTGTTCATGATTACCATCACTACTGTCATTATCAGAACTATCTTCTTCTTCTTCCTCTTCTTCCTCTTCTTCTCCTTCATCATCAGAAACAACATCAATTGTAGAAGGACGTATTTCTCCAGTAACAGCAAAATACATTCGATCTACTAAACACCATACTAATAAAGTATTATTATCAATTAATATAAAATTGCTATTACTATTACTATTATTATTCCCACTACTACTATTTTCCCTATTTGAAGATGAAATTGAATTTGATACAATAATTGGAGGAATTGAATGACCAATTGAGGTATTAGTTAAGGAGAAATGAAATACTGGTAGATAATCAATATCCAGTATATATATAGCATCTAAAAGACCCATAACCTGTTGTATAATTCAATGAAATAATCAATCCACTCATGAATATAATATATATAATTAACATAATGCTAATGCATTAATGAAGCGAGGTGTCATATAATATTATAAATTTTCAACTTCAACTCAGTGAGGGCTTTCAAGAAAAAGTCATTGAGAGAACCACTATATAAAGACGAATTGATTTCCAGCTTTTTTTCTTAAATGAAATTGCCCCTTTTTTTTCATATTGGCTCAGCTATTTTACGTTATTTTACGTTATTTTAATATAAACAACAACAATGTCACGTCTTGATCGTCTTGCCACTTTGTTAGAGACTGGATCTAATGCTATAGTGAGGAACACAGCTGCTGATCAATTGGCAGATTTAGCTAAACAACATCCCCATGATGCTTTATCTCTTCTAGCTCGTGTTTACCCTTTTCTTTTAAATAAACGTTGGGAAACTAGAACTGCAGCTGCAAGAGCTTTTGGTGGAATTGTATCTCATATACCCAAATGGGATCCTAATCAAAATGATGACGATAATAATATTCCTAATGATGATACCACTGACACCCCTGATCTAAAGAGAGAACCTGATTTAGATGACTTTGATCCAGAATTAGACACAAAATTGAAAAATCTACTAGATAATGATCAATATGAATCAATGTTAGTATCTTTTAAAGATTACAACCTAGAAGAAATATTAGATTCCGGTTGTGTATTATTATCAACTTCAACTGATGCATTTGATTTATTCAAAAATGTCATAAACAATGATCTTGATCAAAATAAACGTATTAAACATTCTGAATTTACTAAAAAAACATTCTACAATACAATTAATGAAACTCCAACTGTTAAAGCTGAAATCAAATCCGAAGATAACATCAATAATAACACAGAAATTAAATCAGAAATTAAATCAGAATTCGAACAAAATCCTCAAATTAAAACTGAAATAAAGGTGGATGTTAAATCAGAACCTTGTTCAAAAGTTTCAGCTAGGATGAAAGCTTTAGCTAAACGTAAGGCTAAATTGAATGGTAATAAATCAATCAATGTTGATATCACTCAAAGTTCAGTCTCTAATCAATTAGAAAAATCAAATCTCATCAATGATAATTCATCAAATAAACATTCCCTTGATATAACATCACAACAAAATGGTGAAAAATTAGTTATTGAAAATAAACCATTACAAGAAACAATTTCATCATTTGCTAAATTTGAAAATTATGTTTGGATATTACAAGGTGTATATGAATTACTTATCAGATCTTTATTCTCTCCAAATTGGGAAATTAGACATGGTGCAACTTTAGGTTTACGTGAAATTATTAAACATAAAGATCAAGCTTATTCAACTGGTCGTGTTAAGGGTAAAACTAGAGCTGAAAATGATATACGTAACAAAGATACTCTTCATGATTTAATTGTTAGATTATTAGCTATTTTTGCAATGGATAGATTTGGTGATTATGTATCTGATACAGTTGTTGTACCAATTAGAGAAAATGCAGCACAAGTTTTAGCTGCTGTTATTAGATGGGTAGATGATTCAACTCTTGAATTAGTTTTTAGTGCATTATGTCAATTAATCCAACAAAATGAAATTAAAAAACAATGCTGGGAAGCAAAACATGGTGGTTTACTTGGTCTTAGATATTTTGTTTCAATTAAACCTGAATTTTTATTATCTAATAATGATTTTCTTTTACAAACTTCAAACATAGTCATTAACTGTTTAAGAGGAAATCCCGATGATATAGATAAAGATGATGATATTCAAACTGTTGCTGCTTCAATTTTATTACCAATAACTAATCAAATAATGATATTGCAAAAAGATTTAATCAAAGAATTATTATCGGTCTTATGGAATTGTTTAGTTGATTTAAAGGATGATTTAGCTGCCGCAACCGGTTCCGTTATGGATTTATTAGGTAATCTATGTACTGAAAAAATAGTTTCTGATATATTATATGAAATGTCATTAAATTCAATTGATTGGAATTTTTCAAAATTAGTTCCGAGATTATATCCATTTTTACGTCACAGTTTGTCAAATGTTAGAAAATCGGTTTTAAAGACATTAATCTCCTTTGTTGAAATGGATACAAAACATAATAATATTGAACATTCAATGCATGATTGGGTTAATGATCGAATATTGAGATTAATTTTCCAAAATTTATTAGTGGAAAGAAATGATGAAATTTTAGAGTTAAGTTTTCAATTATATGAAAAATTAATTAATCATATATCTTCTAAATCTTCAATTGATTCTATATTCTTAAATCATATTCCTTCATTACTTGATTTAATGATAACTCCAATAGGTTTACCAAGATTCAATTATTCAATGAATCCATCTAATATTATGCGTCCATCTGGTCAAACAATGAATATGAATGATATTCAATTAACGGGTCTCAATTATAAAAATAATTCATATGGAAGATCAAGTTCTTCTGATAATTTAAGAAAAAATAAAAGAAATGATTTATCAACTGATAATGACTCAAAAAAGGATAAAAATCAAATTTCTTTAGGTATACCTGAATCCGAATATGATTTACATGTTAATATCGATGCTCCAATGATTAATTGTGATGTTACATTAGTTTCATTTGATACAATTTATAAAACAAGATTATATTCTGCAAAGGCAATGGGTGAAACATTATCCAACTTTACTAATGTTGATAATATTTTCAATGTTTTCAACTTAATATTAGTAAATATGAAATCAAACTTTTTAACTTCAAGATTAATATCTGCATGGATTATTAATGAATTTTTTAATCATGTTATAAAACAAGGTAAAATTGATGGTGTTGATTACTCTAAAATATCAAATTTTATTTCTCCATATTTATTGGAATTCCTCACAGCTCCGAAAACATCACTTCCATTTTTCAAAGAAATTGTTCCATTATTAAGAACTACTAGATCACATTCAACTTATATGCTTTCATTATTTAAAGAACATGCACATTTATCATCATCTAAAATCAAAAGTATAGCCGTTTTAGTTACAGGTGAAACTGATGCAGGTCCAGGTGCATTCTCAATTGATGATGCAAAAGATTTAGTTACAACTTGGTTCCCTAATGTTTATAAATCATTAAGTGCAAGTATTAGAATTTCATTTGGTAAATCATTTGAACTTTCCAAAGATCGTGTTGAGTTAAGTATTGAAGAAGTTGAAAATGAATATAATAGTAGATTAAATTCTGTTAATGCATCAATTGCTGGTGCTTATATTCATTCTATTATGTTTGATGATAATTATAAGAAAAATAAGTTACCTAATAAGCTTAATCCAATTATTAGATCACTAATGGATGGTATTAAATTAACTGAAAGTGAACTTATTCAAAAATACATTTCAATTGATGTTGCTTATTTAATTAATAAATTAATTGAAGAAGATAGGACAAATATTTCTGATAAAATGGTTAAAAATATTGCTGGTTTCTTATGTGTTGATCCTGTTGAAGTTCCTGAAATTACAACATTTAAAGATTTTAAGGGCATTTTAAGTTTGGTTAGAGATGGTAGAGATTTGGTTGTTAATAGTGAAACTGATTCAAAATTAAAGAATGTAAATGAAAATGATGAAAAATCAGCCGTTGATTACGTTATTAAAAGTGCAATTGTGAAAAGAAGAGGTGGTAAATATACTTTAGAATCATTAGTTGAATTTTTCAAGGAAAGTTTATTTGATAAATTACCAAAATTAAAATCATTAATGCTAGAACCTTTAAATTTATTAAATGGTAATATCAATGAAATATCAGATAAAGAAGGTCAAAGTATTATAGATTCATATGAATTAATCAAAATATTATTCCCATGGATTTCACGTAATTTGCAGGATGATATATTATCCAATATTGATATGATTATTAAAGGACTAAATTGTGAAAAATCAGTTTTCAGATATTCATCAGCAAAATGTTTGGCAAGTATTATTAATACAATTCCAACTAAGGGATTTCAACTTTTAGTTGAAAGAGTTTTACCATTACTGAAGAATCCAACTAGATTAGAGGATAGACAAGGTTCAGTTGAATGTGTTTATCATGTTGTTCAATTAATGGATTCTAAAATTTTACCATATATTGTGTTTTTAATTGTTCCAATTTTAGGTAGAATGAGTGATTCAAATAATGATATTAGATTAATTTCCGCTTCAACATTTGCACAAATTATTAAACTTGTTCCATTAGAATCAGGTATTCCAGATCCAGTTGATATGCCGGAAAGTTTATTAGAAGGTAGACAAAGGGAAAGAGAATTTCTAAATCAAATGATGGATATAAGTAAAATTGAAACATTTTCATTACCCGTTAGTATTCAAGCAACATTAAGAAAATATCAACAAGATGGTGTTAATTGGTTATATTTCCTTAATAAATATCATTTACATGGTATTTTATGTGATGATATGGGTTTAGGTAAAACATTACAAACAATTTGTATGATTTCAAGTGATCATTATATGAGAAATGAACGATATTTAAAGGAAAAGAATGAAGAAGATAGAAAATTACCATCATTAATTGTTTGTCCACCATCATTAACAGGTCATTGGGAACAAGAATTTAATCAATATGCATCATTTATGAAAGTTGTTGTTTATGCAGGTCCACCAAGTGTTCGTAATAAACTAAAGGTTGAAATTAAGAATAATCTAAAGGATATTGATGTTGTTGTTTCATCATATGATGTTGTTAGAAATGATGTTGAATTTTTAAAAACTATTGATTTTAATTATTATGTTTTAGATGAAGGTCATATTATTAAGAATCCAAAATCTGCATTAAGTAAAAGTGTTAAAATGATTAATGCAAATCATAGATTAATTTTAAGTGGTACACCAATTCAAAATAATGTGGTTGAATTATGGAGTTTATTTGATTTTTTGATGCCGGGATTTTTAGGTACCTATAAACAATTTGACACTAAATTTGCCAAACCGATTGCATTATCAAGAAGGAGTAAAGGTAAGAAAGAACAAGAAAATGGTGCATTGGTTTTAGAAAGTTTACATAAGCAAGTGTTACCGTTTATGCTTAGAAGGTTAAAGGAGGATGTTTTAGGAGATTTACCACCAAAGATTATTCAAGATTATTATTGTAATTTATCCAATTTACAAAAACAACTTTATAGAGATTTTATTCAAAAGCAAAAGAAGAATGTCATTAGTGATATTGAGAATAGTAATAATTTAGAAGATGATGAAGCAGAGAATAATAAAGGTGATCCAAAGCAACATGTTTTCCAAGTTTTACAATATATGAGAAAATTATGTAATCATCCATCATTAGTTTTAACTAAAGATCATCCACAATTTTATGAAGTTTGTTCATATTTAAAGAAATATAACATGAAACTTGAAGATATTGAACATGCACCAAAATTATTAGCTTTAAAAAATTTATTAAAGGAGTGTGGTATTGGCTTAATTGGTAGTGAAAGTAATGTTATTTCACAACATAGAGCACTAGTTTTCTGTCAAATGAAGGATATGTTAGATATTGTTGAGAATGAATTATTAAAGAAACATATGCCAAATGTTACATATTTAAGAATGGATGGTTCAACCGATGCAAGATATAGACAAGATATTGTTAGAAAATTTAATGATGATCCATCAATTGATTTATTATTATTAACAACAAAAGTTGGTGGTTTAGGATTAAATTTAACAGGAGCAGATACCGTTATATTTGTTGAACATGATTGGAATCCAATGAATGATTTACAAGCCATGGATAGAGCACATAGATTAGGACAAAAGAGAGTTGTTAATGTTTATAGATTAATTACCAAAGATACATTAGAGGAGAAAATTATGGGATTACAAAAATTTAAAATGAATATTGCTTCAAGTATTGTTAATCAACAAAATAGTGGATTAGCATCAATGGATACACATCAATTATTAGATTTATTTGATAGTAATATGGATGATAATAATAATGAAGAGAATGAAAATATTGAACAAAATGGTAATAAACGTAATAAGGATAAGAATAATGATGATGTTACAGATGAAGGTGGATTAGGTGGTAAGGCAGGTAATGCAGTTAAAGAATTAGGAGAATTATGGGATACTAAACAATATGAGGATGAGTATAACTTGAATTCATTTATTAAAACATTGAAATGATTATTATTTATTAAGATAAAATAAAATTTTATAGACCTTTTGTTTAAATTATAACTATTATGATAATGATTATTATGATTATGGCATTGTAAAAGGGGTAATTTGTAGATATATTATACTGGAGAAGTATTTAAGAGGGCAAATTCCCACAATTTTCTATATTTTATGATTTGTATGATTTATTATACATTTTTTTATTTAAATACACAGAAATCATGCTTTAGGAGGTTTATAGAGGTTTTATACCTCTAAATAGATTTTGTGTGGAAAGACAGAGTGTGTATATAACTAATTTCTAGATTGTTATAGTTATCATTGGTATTCCCAGATTTCATCCATCCTCGAAGCAATAAATGTATTACCAATATTAGGTACACTGAATGTTTCAGTGTGTTGGATTTATACCTAATGGTTAAAAACATTTATTTGCAAGTAATGGAGCAATAATTTCACCGCATAATAAGTGTCCAGTGATTTTGATTCTGTAATCTAAAAGTATGAATCAAGTAGCTATTATAATCAAAAAAAGGCAAATTCAATTAATTTTCAATTTATATATTAATATATACCGTGTGAGGGGAATTTAATTGAGTATTTTGCTGAGCCTTCATATTATATGATGTGAATAAATATTACGTAATACTTGGAATAAAAATAGGGTATTATTAGAGTATCAATATATAATATAAATATTGTTATGTTTCATTATGCACATATTAAATATTTATTAATTAACTGAGAATATTACACTAAATATATATAATGATAACTACGGATATAATTGTAGTCACACATGTAGTTGTATATTATAAAAGGAGGGAATAATAGGGGAAATAATTATGTAATATCGTAAAAAGAAACGAGAGAAGTAGAAGTAGAAGAGAAGCGAAGAGAAGAGGAAATACCGTTATTATACAGTAAATTAATAATGATATACCCCCTTGTCCTACGACCTCGCTGAATTCTATATATACTAAGCCAACCCGTTAATTTCCGATAATTATAAAGTGTGTGACAGTGGTATTATCTCAGACAAACAATAGTGAATGAAGGATCAAACAAGATTGCAATGGAAAATAGTTTAAATTATATATAGAAAATAACCGGTTCTTATTGTTCATATAGTGTTATGTTACTGGCTGTGTTGTTAATATTTTATTTTTTTTAACTTTTTATTTTATTTATAAGACGTGGCCCTATTGTTTTTGTGTATTTTATTTCATTTAATTTCATTTATTTCATTTTATTAAATTGTTGTCGTTTTTTTTAATGTTTTTAATTTTATTTGGCCTTTCTTGACCAGTTTTTATTGACTTTTCCTTTTCACTCTTTTACTCTCTTTTTCTGTTCTTAACTTTTTACTGTCCTGTTGTTCTTTTAATCTTTTAATCTATATATATCCTCATATCTTACACGTATCCGGATAATTTATTTACCCCGTATATACACATATTACACACACACACACACACACATACATACATTACCTCATTGGAACTTTACCAAATAAATTATCTCCATAATAAACAAAGGAATTAATACATACAAAGAATATTTAAAACATTTAGTAAAAATTCATCATAATAGTAAATACAATCAAAATCTCTAAATGTCAACTCTTTATGATAAAAAATTTATCGATCAATGTGCAAACACTTGGATTGATATAGGTTCTTGTGCTGATACACTTGGACAAGTTGAAAAAGCGGTTGAAGCTTTCTCAACTGCTTTGCGTTATTCTCCAAATAATGCAAAAGCTTTAACTCATTTAGCTCATGTTTATCGTACAAGAGATGCTTATGCTGAAGCTGCTGATTTATATAGAAGAGCTTTAGCTTTAGATCAACATAATGGTGAAACTTGGGGTTTATTAGGTCATTGTTATTTAATGTTAGATGATTTACAATCTGCTTATACAGCTTATCAACAAGCTTTACTTAATTTACAAAATTTATCAGTTCCAAAATTATGGCATGGTATAGGTATATTATATGATAGATATGGTTCATTAGAATATGCTGAAGAAGCATTTGTTAGAGTTTTAGAAATGGATCCAAATTTTGATAAAGCAAATGAAGTTTATTTTAGATTAGGTATTATTTATAAATTACAAAATAAATTACAAAAAGCTTTAGAATGTTTCCAATATATTTTAAATACTCCTCCAGCTCCTTTAACTCAAACTGATGTTTGGTTTCAAATTGGTACAGTTTTAGAACAAAATAGAGATTTTATTGGTTCAAAAGATGCTTATGAAAGAGTTTTACAAGCAAGTCCAAATCATTCAAAAGTTTTACAACAATTAGGTGGTTTATATTCACAATCTGATGCTCCTTTCTATGATTTAGATATTGCTTTACAATTATTAACTCAATCAATTGAATTAAATAATACTGATGCTAATTCTTGGTATTATTTAGGTAGAGTTTATATGTCAAAACAAGATTATCCAAATGCTTATGAAGCTTTCCAACATGCAGTTAATTTAGATTCAAGAAATCCAACTTTTTGGTGTTCAATTGGTGTTTTATATTATAAAATTTCTCAATATAAAGATGCTTTAGATGCTTATACAAGAGCAATTCGTTTAAATCCTTATTTATCTGAAGTTTGGTATGATTTAGGTACTTTATATGAAACTTGTAATAATCAAATTGGTGATGCTTTAGATGCTTATAGAAGAGCTGCTTCGTTAGATCCTGAAAATCCTCATATTGCTGAAAGATTAATGCAATTATCAAAATATGAAAAAGAAGGTGGTAATTTACCACCTCCAATTCAATCTCAACATCAATTATCAATGCCATCTCATCAAATGATTCAACAACAACAACAAGCTCAACAACAAGCTCAACAACAAGCTCAACAACAAGCTCAACAACAAGCTCAACAACAAGTTTTATCATTATCTCAACAACAACAACAACAACAACAACAACAACAAACAGGATTAGCAATTCCTCAAAATGTTCATATCCCTCAACAACAACAACCAATTATTCAACAATCTCAATTACCTTTACAGTCACAACTTTATCAACAACCTCAATCATTTGATCTTAATCGAAAAATTTCAACTGAAATTAAATCAAATGAGAAAAAGAGGGAATCTTCAAAAGATAAAAAGAAAGATAAAGAAGAAAAGAAGAAGGATAAAGAGAAGAGAAAGGAAAAGAAGAAAGAAAAGGAAGCTGAAAAAACTGAAAAAACTGAGAAGGTTGATAAAGTTGATAAGGTTGAAAAATTCCAAAATGAACCAAATATTAAAAAAACTGAAACTGAAACTGAAACAATTAATAAACCTGAAACTAATGGCTCAACAACTCCAACAGTTACTGAACCAAAACTTGAATCAACTATTATTGAAGAAAAGCAACAATCAAATAATATTATTCCAACAACAACTGATATTACAGAAACTAATATAACTGCTCCTGCAACAAAGGAAACTACACCAATTGTTGAATCTGAAATTTCAAATAAACGTAAATTAGAGAATGATGCACCAACTAGTGAAGATAAAAAAATTAAATTAAATGATAGTAATAAAGAGGAAGTTGTTGCTGATGTTACTACTGATGTGCCAGTTAAACATACTCCTGCTGCTCCTGCTGCTGCTGATGTTAAAGAAACTACTACTGATGTCACTCCTGCTGTTGCACCTGTTACACCTGTTGTTGAAGAAACTAAAGTTGAACCAACTGTCGTTTCAGAAGAAATCAAACCTGAAGATACACTAGTTCCATTAAAAACAATTGATTTAAAACCAATTGATGCAGATGATATTAAAGAATTAAAATCTGCTGATAATGTTGAAGAAATTGAAAATGATCAAAAATTAGAAAAACTAAATAATTCAAATTCTAACTCAAATTCAAATTCAAATTCTATTGATAATGATGGTAAAACTGATTTGATTAATGAAGAACATAAAATTCGTGAAGTTGAAGAAGATGAAAATTACGATGATTAATTTATATGTATATCTTAAAGTAGTGTATATTAGCCATGTAATATAAATTTTATCAAAAAATGAAGAAAAATATATATAAAAATGTGTGTATTAAAGAAACGATATTAATTATATGATTATTCAATAACTTTATCTAAAAACTGTGCGATTCGACGTAATGTATCTTCCTTAATATTATCAGGTACACTCTCTATACCTTTATCCTGCAATTGTGCAATTAATTTACTTAATTGTAATTGTTTATCATCTGTATGTTCAATTTTATTAACTGTTAAATTTAAAAATTCATCATACCAACCAGAATTTCGTAATTCTCTCTCTAAATGATTATAAATTTCAGCATATGCACCTGACTGAACAAGTTCGCCCTGTATTCTCGTATGTAACTCTTCGTTTGACATCTTTTCTGTTGTTATATAAGATTAACTCAAACCTGTAAATAAATGAAAATGTTTAACGATTTCCCAAAATGATTTAATGACATTATCGTAATATATAATATACTGGTGATTAAGTAATCAAATTTATATTACTCTCAATGAACTAACCCAGTCATTCCTTTTTATTTAATGTTTTTGAGATTTACAAAGAGACTATCATTTAGATCATCGTCGGTTAAACAAATAATGTCAGAAACAAATTATTCCAAAGCATCAGAATTATTAAACCCAAACAAAACAATTGCAAAAATAACTTCAATTACTCCATTAAATAATGATCAATCAAGATTTATTAAACTCAAAAAAATTGATTATGTTACACCATTAGGTGATAAAGCAGTATGGGAAATGGCAACTAGATCTACAAGACCTGTTGATTCTAAAGTTGATGCAGTTATTATTATACCCGTTTTAAAGGATAAAGATGGTAATAAACAATTATTATTTGTTAGACAATTTCGTCCACCAATTGGTGGTGTATGTGTTGAATTCCCTGCAGGTTTAATTGACCCAAATGATTCAATTGAAACTTGTGCGTTAAGAGAATTAAAGGAAGAAACTGGTTATATTGGTAAAATTCGTCGTAAATCAAATATTTTATGGAGTGATCCAGGTTTAGCAGATGCAAATTGTGTAATTGTTTGGGTTGATGTTGATTTAACAATTGAAGAAAATATCAATCCAAAACCTCATTGGATGGATCATGAAGTAATTGAAGTTGTTAAAGTTAATTTTAAAGATGTTGAAAAAACTATTGATGATTGGTCAAATCAAGGTTATTTAATTGATTCAAAAGTTCAATCATTCATATTTGGAATGAATCTGAATGATTAATTTATAAATAGTACATTATAATATACAATTCAATCTATAATTTAACGAATGTATTTTTAACATGTTTCTCTAACATGTAGTAAGGTGGTTTGAAAACTTTATCTCTTAAAATTCTATCTCTAGGACTATCAATATGATAATCATATCCATTCCTCTGGTAAAGTTCAAAAGCTTTAGTGTTTTGTGAAAATACTGTTAGTCCAATACCTGTTATTTCTAAATATGGATCATTTATATCATCAATATCTTCAAAATAATCAAACCATAATTTCCTTAATTCTCGTGATGCATTTAGTTCTTTGACAATTATTTCCAATAAGTTTAAAAGTTCAGTTCCCAGTCCTTTATTCCTTAATTGTGGCATTAATTGAATTTCGTATAAGTACAATAATGACATTTCATCATCTTTAACAATATTAAATGATACAAATCCACCAAATTTCTCATTCTCTTTGATTAGTAAATACACAAGACCTTCCTCTTTCATTTCATCAATTTTTTCTATCTTCCAATCATGTCCTTTGATAATGGTATATAACATTCCTAAATTTTGATCTAATAATGTTAAACAATTATCAAAATCTTCATCTGATAGTTTCTCTGATTCTACAACTTCAATATCAACATTTCCTTTGAATTCTTTATCCTTGACAATAGATTTCACTATCTTAGCTGCAATAGTAGCTTCTAATCCGTCCATCCTGATACTATATCACAACTACCTTATAGTAACCCCTAAAGAATGCATGTCAACTTATTCATATAATGAAATCAATCGGAATTCCTTCCCTTTTCGGCAATGTATTTATTTCACCACAGTAATTTCTTATAATGATAGAGAGACCAAGATCGATCTTTAAAATTACAAGAGCTATATCTTCTCTTTTACAATAACCATCTCTTTATTAAACAATGCTTGTCGTTAATGAAAAAACAGTTACAGGGATATTTGCAGGGTTATCACCAGAAGGTGTTCTTAAATATCAAGAAACTTTGAAAAATGCATTATTAGAATATCAATCAGATAATTCAATTATACCATCAAGAATTGTCACTACAACACCATATTGTACACATCTTTTCATGGCATCAACTGGTTCACGTGTTGGTATGAAAGCTATAACTGGTTCAAAGGAAGGGTTTAAAGGTATTACAACAATTCTAGATAAACATAATGGATATCCATTAGGTATTATTAATGGTGCAACATTGACTGCATTTCGTACTGCATTATGTAATACATTACCGTTAGTTAAATATTATCCAGTTAATGAAACTTATTCAAATGATGAAACATTAATTACATTTGGTGTTGGTGATCAAGCAGTTTGGCATATTCGTCTTTCATTAATTCTTTATCCAAAACGTTTCAAAACTGTTATTATTTCAAATAGAACAGTTTCAAAAGCTGAAAAATTGTGTGAATCATTTAGAATTGAATATCCTAATGTTGAATTTAAATCATCAGGATTATATTCAGGTAAAAGTGATGATCTATTACTTGAATATTTCAAAACTGCTACAGTTGTTTTCACTTGTATTCCAACAAGTGTACCAACTATTTTAATTGATTTAATTAATCAATGTGAAAAATCTTGCTTTATTGGTGCAATTGGTTCATATAAACCTCATATGACAGAAATTGATGGTGAAGTTTTATTTAAACATGTTATTGATAAAGGTGGTAAAATAATTGTTGATTCAAAGGAACATTGTTTACATGAAGCCGGTGAATTTATAATTAATAAAGTTCAAGAGGATAACTTAGTTGATATTGCTACCCTTTATACTGATGAATCATCTATCAAAGAGCTACGTAAGCAGAAGATAGTTATATGTAAATTAGTTGGTCTTTGTATTATGGATGTATGGGTTGGAAGTGAATGTCTTGAATCTGCT
The DNA here is from genome assembly GCA_030579415.1 of Pichia eremophila. Taxonomy (NCBI): domain Eukaryota; kingdom Fungi; phylum Ascomycota; class Pichiomycetes; order Pichiales; family Pichiaceae; genus Pichia; species Pichia eremophila. The sequence continues at coordinate 14,831 of JAKTQW010000204.1, read as the reverse complement.
AAAAACGGTGGTCTTGGTATTGACATTGAAGATTTCTAATTAGTACATGTATTTTATAGACATTTACTGTAATATAATATAGAGTTATTTATACATAGTAAAGTACAGCTGACACTACTTCCTTCTATGTAATTTTCCGACACTCAGTAAATTTGCGAGAGATTTTTCTTAGTGGAAAAAGTTGAATTTTTCAACTACCAAAATTTCCAGTTTCATGAATTTTTCAATTAATACTTCAAACTAGTAGAGTTGAAGAAACAAGGAGAGTATAAAACCTGTTCATACACGCACTTATATTATCAATTATGCTTAGATCACATATACAAGTGAGACGTGTTTCATTCTTTTTACCCTCTTTCAGATTGAATGAATTTAGTAGACGTCAAATTCAAAATAATCCAACTGTTGAATTGTTAGAACAAAATTATAATGATTTAAAAACTAGTATTAAAGTAACAGAAACTAAGAAATCAGTTAATTCTAATCAAATATTGAAATATAAGAAAATTCATAACTATGATTTCAGTAAAAATTTAATTCCAGAAAATGAAACATTACTTTCACATTCATTAAATCAAACAGATATTCTATTGTTTAAATACGAAAAAATAGATCCACAATATCCATTTGATATAGCTAATAGTACTGAAAGATTTATAGCAGTAGTGAAACATTTAATAAATTTACCAGATACGAAACATTTGTATGATATTTTAAAATCAAATTGTACCAAAATATCCTCTTTAAGAGATCAATTGTCATCTAATGATATTTCAGTTATCATTAAAAGAATTTCATTTTACAATTCAAATCTAAATAAAAAATTACGTTTTCTTACAAAGAATAAATCTGTATTTAATAAATCTTCAAAATATTATGCACAACATATTAAAAAGTGTAATGAAATTTCTAGAAATACATATGTCTCAACTAGAAGTATTTTCAATCAACTGTGTAACCATATGGATTTGAAAACTTCTGATTATGAAAATATAATAAGTTATTATTATCAAATGAACAAATTTGAAAAATGTATTGATGTTATTGCACAGTTTGAAACTAAATCAATGAATTCAAACAATTTACATTTAACTAATAAAATTTGGGCAATAAAACTTGAAATATTATCATATACTACTGTTCTATTTTGGAGATTATTTGGAAATCCAATTTACAGAGTTAGTACATCAAAGAATTTAAATAGTAATTATAGTTATCCACATCATACACATAATTTTCAAATTTTAATGCAACGATATGAAAATGATAAATTAAAATATAAATTACCTGATGATCTTAAAATTGTAAGTGTTCTTATTAAAGGACTTGGGAAACATTGTGATATGAATGCACTTAATAAATTAATTGAGTCATATTGGGGTATTAAAATAAATATTGATAATGATTTAAATAAAGTTGAATTTTTAAAACATTTTAATATAAATAAGAATGTTCCAAGTTTATTATGGCCAAATGAAGATATTTTAATAAGTATTTTATTAGCTTATGCTAAAAATGGTTATCTTTCACTTGCTATTGAAATAAATAATTTAATCATTGAAAAATATTATACAAATAGTAATAGTGATTCACGTTTTGTTAAATATTGGGAAACTGCATTATTATCAACAGGTTTATTTGGTGAAGCAGTTGAAACTCAATTAGCAGTTACATTGAAAAATGTAATTGATAAAGATCTTGATGATAAAAAATTAGATGAAAGAATGGACTTAAGATATAAATTATTTGATGATATTTATAAAATGGCTGAAAAATCAATTGGTTCAAAAAATATTACTAGAGATATAATTAATTTGAAAATTAAATATTCAACAAGTGATCAATTAGTAAATCAATTACCAATTGTTTATAGACAAACACGACATATTGATAACAATAGAACACGTTCAAATCATGCAGCTAATATCAATACATTATACAATTATGTTAAACAATGTTGTATAGAATTAGCAAGTCGTGGTAAATTTCTTGATGCAAACACTTTGATTAATAATTTTGTTACATCTGAAACACAAATTAAAAAGTTAAAGGAAATCTTAGCTGAAATGCAAGAAGTTTATGCTAGAGAAAGAGTAAGGAAGGATGAAGAAAAAAGACGTATAGTGGATGATGATAATGATTTTGAATTATGGTGATTTATTAATTACGGACTTGTTAATAATTATAGAACACGAGATTAATAGAGATTTATACTTGTTTATTTATTTAATTACAGTCTAAAAATATATGCTAGATTGATATATGCAATAGAGAGTTTAATGTAATGCGATTGAAAAGTAGCAACTTAGCCATTAAGAGCAACTTGATTTTAGAGAAAAACATATAAAACATTTGTACTTAACGAAATAAATGTGAGAATAATAGAGAAAATTAATAGCAGAATTTAAAGAAGGTATATTATAGAATTGGAACAAGTTCATTTGAATTCATATATTTACTACAAAAGACCCATATCCATCTAAACCAAACCATTTGAGAATAATGTGCCCATGTCATAGTTGAAAAATTCAAAAATAAACTGTTCAAATCACTATACAATATTAAAGATGTATCCTTAGGTTGTGAGGGTAAATAATCCACGATATGAATATCATAACTTTCAAGCTTTTCAATTAAGAACTTACTATTTGATAACCATTTGATAATTAATTCGATATTTGTAACTAAAACTGAAGAATATTTGATAAATATTTTCCATGATTTCAATTTGTATGCTTTAACCTTATATTGTAACGCATATTGTTGAACTGCCATAAAAACAGATTTATGGTTTGGATGGCTAGATACACCATCTTCGTCAAATGTTAATAATACAACATCTTTATTATTTATATTATGTAAATTCGTAAGTTTCTTAAGTTCACTCTTTATAGTATTGACAACATCACTTGTTTCCCAATATATTTTAATACTATCTTCATAATCTAAAACTTTCCATGATGACAAACTTAACAAATGAGCAGCTTTCTCTAGTTCAGTTACACGTATTGCACCTAATCCGTCATATCCGCCATTTGACAAACAAATTAAGTGAACTTTGTTATTATAATTGGCTTTTTGTAACTCCAGTATTGATGGTGTAAAAAACATTGATTCATCGTCTGGATGTGCTGTAAACAATACAATATGTTTATTAGTAAGACCATTATTTACAATCGAAGGTGCATTGATCCCATTGTAGAATCCCGTTTTTAAATATCCGTCAACATCAAGTAATGATACTTTTTCAGTTGAAAGAATGTTTGGAATAACTGTAGATAAAAGAACCCATACTCCAAATACAAGTATCAGCAAGTAAGAACTTCTCAGAAGACCCATTGTGTTGATTATAGGATGAAATAAGTGAATTCCTTATATATACAAGTCCATGTTAAACCTCACTCAGGTGCAGAATTGCACAGCTTTCTTTGGAACATCAACAAAAACTCAAAAAAATTGGATTTCACCAAATCGAAGATTTTTCAACGTTTAAAATGTAGAGAGACTCTCTTTTTATTTCTCTTGGAAGTAGTTCAAGAATCATCACTAGTAACCATGCGTCTTAGTTGCTTGAAAGAAGGTCGACGTTATATGTCTACAAGTAGACCATTTGACACATTGGATACTTTTCAAGTTCAATCAGCTCCACAACTTTTACGTGATATTAGAAAGATGAACCCTGAAACTGTTGTTTCTCCGTTCGTTTTATTAGATGCTAATGTAGCAATAAATAGAGTACTATATGGTTCTTTTAAACATAGTATTGTTGATGAAGCAGATTTATCAAAATATGATTACAGTTTAGCTGTTAAAACTAACGAGAATGATTTTGATGATTTTAGTGATGATATCTCAAAAATTATTAACTGGGAGGAAAAATACAATAAAACTACATACGAACATATACATCCAGGTAGACCTCCATCATTTGACATTGTCCAATCACTTAAGGAAGATATACTTGAGACTTTCAAGTCAAACGATTATAGTTTGTCAGAATCAATAAATTTCTTATCTTCAAAATATTCAAATTTAAGTCTTGAATCAGTAACTATGTTTTACTTTAAAATCATTCCACAAATAGACGAAGCAAAAAAGAATGAAATGATAAAACAAGCTTTTGATTTCTTCAATGATAATATACTACACTTTCATGATCAAACAATAGCTGATATTTGTCATACTTTATTGTATACAAATAATGTTAAATTAGTTGCAAGTATCGTTGAAGCATATAATAAATTCAGTCATTCAGACTTTTTCAAAATCGTTCCAATAGATTTTCTGAAATTATATTTGGATAGAATGATAGAGTCGGGGGATGTTACCGCATCTAGACAGATTATAAATAAAATTATATCTGAAAACTACGCTCCTGGTTTAGAAACACTAACCAACTATTTCATGTTAGCAGAAGCTTCATGTCAAAAAGTTAATGTTTCAAAAATCAAGAAGGAAATGATTTTCATTGTTTTAACACAAGAATTAAAAGATGTTTTATTGAAAAAAACTATGATAAATGATAAAATAATTGAATCGATTGTTAATTTCGTACGTATCAATAATATTGATTTATTTATCAAATATTTACAAAAAAGTCCTGAATATTATAATATTACAAATATTCCTGATATAATATTTAAGAGAATAGAAAATTCTGGAACTTACCAGAGGAAATCAAATATGCAAAAGGCTGTATTTTTATCAAGTATAGTTGATCTTCTAAATTTTGACAGATCAAAAATTTCAGAACAATGTAAGCACAGTCTCATCAATCTTTATGCGGATGCATCATCTCCATTAGCTGTTCTGTATTGGTCCGGATTATTAACAAAAGCTTTATCTAGTGAAGAAAAATCAAAGATTTTAGATCAATTGAATAAGCAATCTACAGAGGAAGATTTAGATATCACAGATAAACTGTAAATATATATTATATAATGACAATCTTGCCCTATAGTATTACAACATTTTTTTATAAAAATAACGAATATGAATAAACCAATTTAGGAACATCTATCAACGAATCTTTTCTCAATATCAACCAAACATGAATTGAATTTGACATTTTTAACAACTTCAACTTGCTTTCTGAATACATCATCCTTCTTTGGTTTTGCAAATCCTCCAATACTACCAAAATCTGGTTGTTTTTGTTGATTCTCTGTAACTGTTTTACCACCACTTTTTAGTATGGTTGAAATATTGGTTAAGAAATCAGTTTCGGGGTTACTGAACATACTTGAAATACCGAATAATCCAGATTTTATAGCTTTTCTTAACCCTTCAACTCCTAAAAGATTGACAAAATACCAACTGATACCAGTCACATATGAAACATCCAGATCTGGTGTAGAAATTGATGATTGAAACATTGATTTAAAATTTGATGTTAAGGCAAATGGTAATTTCAAAACAATATAACCACGGAATAAATGTGACATATAAAATAGTAATATTGGTTGTGGTAAGTAATTCAAAAGATTTGATTTCATACTATTCCAAAGGAACTCATGAACACCTGCCTGAGTGAATGGGTTTTGGAATTCTTCCTTGGTACCATCAATATCTTTACTATTCTTCTTGATAGTTTTGGCATCATTAGATGTAGTTTCTTCAAGAATTTTATTTAAGTTGGCTTGTTTACTGTATAAATCAACAAGAATTGACTTTTTACTTTCCCATTCTGATTGACTTAAACATGACCATGAATTAGTAGTGGAAATGATACATCTTTGTAAATGTTGATCTTCTCTTATTGTCTCCATTTTATCCAATTGAGGTTTAGATGAAATTAATATAGTTAACATTTCTCGTAGTATATGCACTAATAGCATAATGATAGTTATTGGTAATAAAACATGAGTTTTGATTTTAGGATCTAGTGTCAGTATTGTCTCGTATGTGGACATGTTGTTATCGATTGATTGAGAAACAGTTAAAGAAGAGAGATCTGATTCAAAAATATGTACAAAATGACATGAATTTTCAACATTTAGCATGCACCTGTTCGAATCTTTCTTTTAGTTCTAAACCCTTTTCTTTCTACAAATAACAATGAAGATACGTGTTGCAGCAGTACAATTAAATTCAATTCTAGGGAATGTTGAAGAGAATATGAGCAAAGCTATGAAAATGTTAGAACAAGCATTTCCAACATCTAAACCAAAACCAGATTTAATCATTTTACCTGAACTTGCACTTACCGGATATAACTTTAAATCACCACAACACATATCACCATTTCTTGAATATATGGGTAAGGGCAAGTCGTTTAATTTTGCTAAGGAGATATCGAGTAAATGGGATTGTTTTACATTATTGGGATATCCTGAAAAATTCAAGAGTTTAAAGTTAAATGAAGATAAGATTTATAATTCAGCTATATTAGTTGATTCCAATGGTAATATAGTAATTAATTATAGGAAAACACATTTATATGAAACTGATAAAACATGGGGGTGTAGTGAATCACCTGAAGGATTTCAATCATTTGATTTAAATATCAAAGGTAAGAATATTAAGAGTACAATTGGAATATGTATGGATTTAAATCCTTATGAATTCAAAGCACCATTTGAAGCTTATGAATTTGCTAATTTTGCAGCTAAGGAAAAATGTCAACTGATTTTAATTCCAACAGCATGGATGAATTCTAATTGGGATGAAAAATGGAGTGATGAACAAGTTAAAGCATTTAAGACAATATATGATTCAAATTCTGAAATTGAAATGAATTTAAATCATGATATAATGAAGGATAGTAGAATATTATATAATTTACCTGATATGAAAGATCCAAAGAATTTCAGAATAAATGAAGTTGATGGTAGCACAGGTAGATATTGGGTTATTAGATTGAATCCATTATATTCCAAAGAACATAATGATTATACACAGTGTGTTGTGGTTTGTAATAGAAGTGGTATGGAAGATAAGTTAATGTATGCAGGCACAAGTAGTATGTATTCATTTTATGGAGGAGAGATGAATTCTTCCGATGAAGGTGTTTCCATTGATTTTAAAGTTGAAGGGAGTTTAAAGCAAGGAACTGAAGGAGTGCTTTGTAGGGAATTAGAAATTTGAATTGGTATACGAAAGTTTAAGGATACAGTATATAGATATAGATTGTTTATAATACAAATAAAAAGTTTGAGTCGTATAGTTGACTAAATTATACATAATTTGAAACTTTAAGCTTTTGTTTGAGTTGATTCTTTTTCAGGAATTTCTACATCGTTATTTTCAGTTTCAACTTCCTTTGGAATCTCATTGTCATCATTCTCTTCTGGTGCATCTTCTGACTCAAACAAATTAGCTGATTTTATTTCTGTGTCAGTTATTTTTTTTGAAGCAGAAGCTGATTCTTTATTTAACTCACTATTTTCATTTTCATTTTCATTTTCATTTGTGTTTGCATTTTCTTCATTTTCACCTTCTTCTTCTTCTTCTTCTTCATTATCTTCTTCTTCTAGCATTGTAGTCAATTGTTGCATATAAGATTCAACCTCTTTTGAATTTTCTTGATTCGAAAGAATCAATAAAAATGTTTTAAGATGTGATTTTTGTTGTTCAATTTCTCTATAAGCTTTACTTAATTCTAATTTTAATTTTTCATTTGAATTAGATAACTCATTAATTGCTTGATCGGTTATGATTTTTTCTAGAGTCCATTTACTCAATATAGCTTCTTCGTTATCCTTTAATCTTCTAATATACTCAGAAGCTTTCTTTATAATTTGAGCTTTATTTGTATGACTTGTTGGTACTATATCTTGTAATTCTTTGATAGCATTATTGATTGTTTCTCTTCTACGTCTTTCAACTTCTTTATGATTTAATTTTTTCATTTTAGCTATTGCCTTTTGAGATATACTTTCAGAATCATCATCCTTTGGTAATTCTTCAGCATTTAAAGACAGTATATTTTTAACAGCTTCAGAAACTGAATTTTTTTCATTTGATGGATCAAGATTATTAATTTCAGGGTCAATTGAGGGTTCTGCTAATTCAGTTGAATCATTTTTTTCATTAGTTTCCTTATCTGCATTTCCTTCATTATCTTTGGTAGCTTTAGATGGTTCCTTATCTTGAACTTCTTTACCTTCGGATTCTTTATTATTAGTTTCTTTATCCTCAGTTTCTTTATCTTCAGATTTATCCTCTACATTTTGTTTACTTTTTGCTTCCTTACCCTCGATATCTTTATCAACTACATCATCATCTTTATTGTTGTTGTTGTTGTTTTCATCTTGAGGTTCGATAGAACTCTCATTATCTGTCTCCAGTTGAATCTTTTGTTTCTTTGCTAAATGTTGAGCCTTAACATTAATTTCCTCTTGATCGGGACTTCTCTTCAAATCAGTTGAATTATTCATTGTCTGAAGTGTTTCTTACTTGTTCAAGCCTCCAAAAAAGAATCAAAATCAAAACATGCACACAAAGTTACTTTTAACTGAGCACGTGTTTTCAGAAAAAAATTATTTTTAAGGCAATGCTTAGCTTTTTATACAGTTTAGAAAGAGAATTTTCAAAATGTGTATATCACGAGACTCGTTAACTGTCACAGAAGAACACCAGTTTTATATTAGCGACAGTTATTTTGTTGTGTTTCATCCCCGTCCCTCCTCGGAACTGTGGGCTGCCAACACTGATAAATCCCACATTAATCATCATTTTAAGCTTAATCATTACATTAAATCATTAAATTAAATCATTAAATTAACATACCCTTCTTTCAATAAATAATATGTGTAGACCTGCTGTTTGTCCTTCTTGTAATAAATCTACTTGGATTGGATGTGGACTTCATATCCCAGTTGCTATGAGTGGTGTTCCAACTGATCAATATTGTACTTGTAGTCATCCAAATGACTCAACAACTTCAAGAGATTATCCTCCAAAAGTTGGTACAGGTATTCCAAAATAGATTTAATGATAATATAATAATATTTATATAATAATATAGTAGTATAGTATAGTATAGTATTTATTTATATAATATAATAATAATAATATAATTTATTTATAATTAACTAATTAATTAGTCTCCAATTATTTAGAACGTTTGTAGATTTTCTCAAAGAATGCTGTTAAAACTTCACCTTTAAAACCTCTTGATTCATCAATATTGGAAATTTTCTCTCTTAATTCAGCTGCAATTTTTTCTTCATATTGATGATATAATTCATCAATCTTTAATTTATTGAAAAGTTCCTTACAAACTGCTTCCTTTGTTGCATCTTTTCTACCATAATTTTCATCTAAAATTTTTCTTTCCTCTGGTGAACAAATCTTAATTGCTGTGTTAATAACCCATGAACATTTATTATCTTGAATATCAGTACCAATTTTACCAATATCTTCTGGTTTACCAAAACAATCTAAATAATCATCTTGAATTTGGAAATATTCACCTAATGGAACTAAAACATCTCTAGCTTGCTTTAAATCTAATTCATCATTAATACCTGCCATAAACATTGCTAATGCAACTGGTAAATAAAATGAATAAAATGCTGTTTTATAAATAACAATAAATGAATGTTTTTCAAGTGAGAATTTATTTAAATCAACATGATCTTCAGGTGCTGTAATTAAATCTAATAATTGACCCATTTCAGTTTGAAATGTAACTTCATGAAATAAATCTAATAAATCAATATAATATGAATCTTTTCTAAAATATTTCTTTAATAAAATATAAATTGCACCTTCTAACATGAAAGCATCATTAATTGCAATTTCTTTAACACCTTCAACTCTATACCAACATGGTTGTCCTCTTCTTGTAATTGATTGATCCATCATATCATCTGCAACTAAGAAATATGCTTGCAATAATTCTATACACCAACCTAAAATTGCTGCTCTCTTGTATTCTGAATCACTAAAATCATCATAACTTTTGTAACCTTTCAGTAATGCATATGTATCAACAACTGAAATACCTCTATTTAATTTACCACCTGGTGCATTATATTCTAAATTTTTTTGAAACCATGAAATTGCATCATTTGGCATACCATTTTCCCTTAAAACATCAAGTAATTCTGTAACTAATTCTGGGAAAAGTCCTAAAAACTTCTTCTTACCTATATCTTTATCCATTGTTTGATTTTGGTTATTCCTTATTTGTTGAATCAATAAAAAAAAAGCTGAGCATTTGATCAATTGATCTTATAAAATAATGTTGATTTTTCAGCAGTTCCACATAATCAACGGTTAAATTTATACGACAATATACGACACATTTTCAAAAGTCGCGACTTCTCTCTTTTAACGGATGAAAAAAAATTTACATGAAAAAAAATTGAAATTTAATTTTTTTTTAAATTACTACTAAAAAATAAATTTCACTGAAAATTTTCTTTCAGATAGATTTTAGTTAGAAAGTTATTAATAGTTTTTCTTAAGTCAAAGTACAAGTAGATTTTCAATGGCTGTAAAGAATAAGGGAAATTCTGCTGCCGAAAAGCAAAAGGTAAAAATTGTAAAATCTTCAAAGAAAGATAATAAAAAAATTGCAAAGAAAGAAGAACCTGTACCAGAGGTTTTAGAAGTTGAACTAGTAGAAGAAGATGGTGATGAAGAAGAAGAAGAAGAAGAAGAAGAAGATAGTGATGATGAAAGTGAAGATGAACAAGAAGTTGATCTCAATGCATTAAATGAAAGTGACGGTGACGATGATGAAGATGATCTCGTAAATCCACCAGTTGAAAAAGAACTCGGAGAACAAAGTGATGATGAAGAGGAAGAAGAAGAAGAAGAAGATGTGCCCCTTTCTGAAGCTGAATTTGATTCGGATGCTGATGTTATTTCACATACCAAACTTACTGTTAACAATAAAGTTGCATTAAAGGATGCACTTTCAAGAATACAAATAGCATGGGATAAACTTCCATTTGATGAAGGTCAAGCAGTAACTTATAATCAAACTGTTGAAACTGAAATTAGAGATATTTATGATGATACTGAAAGAGAATTAGCATTTTTTAAACAAGGTTTAGATTCTGCAATTGAAGGACGTAAAAGACTTTTAGCATTAAAAATTCCATTTGCAAGACCTGTTGATTATTTTGCTGAAATGGTTAAATCTGATGAACATATGGATAAATTAAAGGCTAAATTAATTAGTGAAGCGACTGAAAAGAAAGCAAGAGAAGAAGCAAGAAGACAAAGACAATTAAAGAAATTCGGTAAACAAGTTCAACATGAGACTTTACAACAAAGACAAAAAGAAAAGAGAGAAACTTTAGATAAAATTAAATCAATGAAAAAGAAAAGAAAGAATAATGAAATGAGTGGTAGTGATGGTTTCGATATTGCAGTTGAAGAAGCAACTAATGTTGGTAATGATAAACAAAAGAACAAAAAACAAAAAATTCGTCAAAATGTTACATCAAAGGCACAATCTAAAACTAAGAGACCAGGTAAGAATAGAAGAAGAAATAAGAAGAAATAATCTATTTCTATTTAGATATAAATTTATAAATTTAACAAACTGTAAATTATTTATATATTACGACGTACGATATCGATATCAAAAGTATACTTTTTTTTCTTTAAACTAATTCAAGTTCTTCAAGCATATTCCATGTTTCATTACTAACATATGAACTTAATGAAACTTCATAACTTAAACCTTTACGTCTTCTAGTTTTCAACATGAAATCTCTAGCAGTAGCATTTAATGGAACACGAGTAAGTAATGGAATAAAAACAGTTTCATCAAATGGATTTCCTGGAACTATATCCCATTTATTAAAGATTAATTGTGGATATGCCATACCACGAGTTGATAATCTTAAATCTGTTTCAATTCCAATTGACTCGATAACAGGAACAAATCCCATGACCTTCCATAAAGTGGTACCTTCAATCTTATCCTTTGATATAACATGACCTCTTCTTCTATCAATGATTTTCTCTAAAACATTAACAACATCAAATTTACAAATTGACTCAATTTCATATACTGGTTCTAATAGTTTTGGATATCCGATCAATATTGCTGCATGACATGCTTTCCTTATCATTTGAATAAGTTGTGACTCATTCCTGTCGGATTCTTCATCTGCTAATTGAATATCGATTATTTTGAATTTAACATCATTGACAGGTTCGTTACATAAAGGACCTTCAGAAACCGCCCATTGGAATCCCTTTATTATCGCATGTTTATTTTCCTTTAACAAATTTTTATCAACTTCATCAGGTAATGTATCGTCACATAATATACTAGTTCCTAAATCGTCAGGACCTATAGTCCAGACAGATCTAGCTGCAAATGAATCCCATTTGTGTCTATCTCTTAAAGCTTTAGCAACATTCCTTGATGAATCATTTCTAATGTCTAATATTTTACTTCTTAAATCAGCTGATAAATCTGCTTCAAGTGGTTCTGCGATAATTGACACAGAATTCCTATTATTATTGGAATGAATAGTTAATTTTACTCTAGATATACCATCAGTAGTTTCATTGAATTTTACCATTGGATCACTAACTTTGATTTCAATACCACTATACAAAATTCTTAAATCATGTAATAGACAATCCATGTAAAGTTCACCATATCCCAATATGGAATGTTCCCCATTATCTTCAACTTTGACTTCACAACCAACGTATGATCTATTCAATTTTTTCAAAGATTCAATGAATCGGTTCAAATCTTTAGGATTATACGCTTCAAGGGCAACTTTAAAAACTGGTGGAAACAGCATATCGTTTCTCTTCATTATGAACAATGGTTCGGTTATTGATTCATCAAATATTGTTGAAGTTTTAACAACAAAATTATCTAACCCTGGGCCTGATATAAGTCCAATGCATCCTGCTTTTAAATCTTTGACGTTAACCTTGTATCTACCACACCACATATAACATTTATTTATTTTCTGAGTTTTGGAATCATCAATATTATTGATTGAGTAATTTTCACCTAATAACTTTACATTTTGTCCTTGTTTTAAAATTCCTGAATATATACGAACTAAACCATAGAAATGTTCACTATCTTGAGTATCAACTAACTTAGTTATATGAGCAATTAAAGGTCCATTCGGATCACATTTCTTTATATATTCGGCAATTACTGAATCTCGTGGTCCAGTATAAAACTTTTCTAACTTATTGACAGCATTATCAATTGGCGTTTCAAGTGTATTCAAGATACTGACTAATGGTAAGGATGATGGACCAAAAAATTTGAGGAATAATTCCTTCAAAAATGGTTTGAAATCTAATTTATAGACAGAGCTCTTCAATCTTAGTTTGAAGTGAGTTTCAAAAAAATCCTGTCTATCTTTAGGATCTAATGAAAGTGTATGTGTAACCATTTTATAAATTGGTGAGAGTATAAATTTAATGAAAGTCCTAGATTTGGCAAATGAAACAGGGTTTGATGGCTTGGTGGAAAACTTTTTGTCTTCATAGTATATATCCCCCCAAAGTTTACGTGCAAATGAGTCGACTGTAACTTTGAGACCTTGTTTAATATTATTACTTTCAAAATATTTTCTGGTAAAACTTTCAAGGGTGAATATTGTGTTAAATATTGAAGAAGAGAAACATACATTATTTAGTTCTGGAGATAATCTAAGTGTATTCGTTCCCACATCAAGATACACTTTTTGGTATTTGGTTATCATCTCGTTCACTTGATCTATAGTGCTTCTTATTTTATAATATGCATCTAATGGGGGTAGTCGAAGCTCAAGAATAAGACGATCTATTTTTGTCAAAATAAGAATCATTCTAGTTTGGGTTTTAACTGCATATTCAATAACTAATTCAAGTGATTTGGTAACACTTTCAACAACATCAACACATAATGCAACAGTATCTGCTAGTCTGGCTGCAATAAGCATTTCATCGCTGAAATTACTATGACCTGGTGAATCGATAAAATTTACCACAGTTGATTTATGATTCATATCGGGCAGTAATAACGACATTACTGAACTTCTAATTGTTATTCCTCTTTTCATTTCAAGAATATGATTATCGGTATATCTGAGTCTATCATCTTTAGTACATTTACTTCTGTTAGCATCTTTAAAATCATGTGTTTGATTTATTAGCATATCTAGTATTGATGTTTTTCCTGCATGAAGATTACCACAAAGGGCCACATTGCGTATTCTTTCTGTTATATTTGATAAGTCCCACATGTATTGTTTGGTGTATGATGTTTCTGGTAATGTATCTTCCTCAATCATAAATTCTTTAACCACATTCGGTTGTACAATAGGATCATTAAGACTCTTTGCATCTGATGTTGCTATAATCGTCTCAATTTCGTCTCCAAAGGTATTTGAAAGTGTTGGACTAATTGATTCATCATCTGCTACTATAATTTTATTTGATGTTGTGCCATTTTCGACTATCTCATCAGTCATTGAAACATCTGAATCACTATCAGATGAAGAATCTGAATCACCATTCAAAGGATTTCCGAACTCATCAAACAATGTTTCATTTTCATCTTTACTCATCTTTCACACCTGTTCTTTTCGTGTTTCCTATACTAAAATAGGTAGATTAATTTTGCTAAATTGGATATAATCATTATTCAATCACTGGAATGGATTTTGTTGATAGATTTTTGCAATGTGTGCATTTGAATTTTTCAACACCATGAAAATTTCTAATCTATATATATATGTGATTACGTAAATGTACATTAATTTATTATATACGATTGTATTCAGATTTGAGTAAATAAAATTAAATCAGTCGCTTATAAATGAAATAAATAATTGATTAAGTAAGCTAAAATATATAAGTTGAAACTATCTTAGCCTTTGGATTCCTTAGTGGATTGT